>RJWT010003602.1:0-35952 GCA_004365215.1 Cuniculus paca | reverse complement strand
TCAGGTCTCATCATTTGTAACGGCTCAGAAAAATAGCAAGTTTCATTCTCTAATCCTTTTCTAATTGAGGCCGGGGTTTTACCTAAAGGACATTCTCTGGGATACCTGGAGAAGTTTAACCCAAAAATACTGACCTGGACCAAACATCTTACCTGAGACATAGAACGCCAACTGTACTGTAGATCAAAACATCTTTTAAAAACTAGAAGTCACTTGACCTGCTAATCTACATAATAACCCAAACAGACTCTCTCTCACTTAGCATTTTGGTAACACAAGAGTGTCATGTAAGATTCAACAGCAGTGATTCATTTTTTCATTCAAAAAATATTTACTGAAAATTTACATCCTACCAAATGCTGTTAGGTTTTATGGAAGATGTTGCTATGCAAAACAGTACTGCTATCAAGGGGCTTACATCCAGGTGAAGGTGATGGGAGAAAGACATGTACATAATTATAAAACTAGGTTGTATAAAATCATTTCAGCCTGCAATACATCTTTTAAACTTATACCATTGCCGCTCCAAGTTGAAAGTACATGGTTTTGGTATGTCTCAGGATATCTATGAAGGGAAGGCATAGACCAGGCATAGAAAGATCCATCCACTAATTGTGAAGACACTCATTCCACAAATTACCAAGAATAAAGAGAGGCTTAAAATTCTTGTAACTGTATCCATTTGTTGAACATGGCCTCCTACACAGTTGGAGCTATTCTGGAATTCAACTTGACTAGAAGAAGCTAGATGATTGGTTCTTTCTTCTTGTCTCTCAAGTGCTAATTTAGAAAACTATACCAGCTCTGCTGGAGTTTCCAGATCCTTTTAGAAGAGTGGGTAAACTCAACTCAAGTCTATGACAACAGCTTGTGCAGAGAAAGGATCACATTCATAAGGACTTCCCTCAGTCACACTGTCTTCTGTAGAACAGTGACAGTAGACTTTGACAAGCTCTCATCTCCACAGGAAGAATCAACTCTAGACCTGGTGAGGTTTAACTGTGCCAGAAATAGGAGCTGAAGCAGAAAGAGGACTTGGGGCAGAGTCTACACTTCCTTTACATGAATGTGAAACTTCATGGTACTTGATAACTATCTAAACTGAAAAAAAGAATGAACCACCTTATGGTTTTGTTTTCTCCTATGAGTATCCTTTTGATGGTGTCCACTGACGGAGCTTGGTATCCAGACCTATGAGGTCAGGCAATGCCAAATGCATGTATGTCTCTGAGAGCAAGAGAGATCTTACTGGTAAATGGCAACTATCAATTTATTTCCTACCTTGGGCTGTTTCTCACTTTCTATACTTAATCTTACAAAACCTTTTATTCTTCCTTAGGGAATTACTTGTCTGGGACTAAACAGTGACTATATTTAGGACAATCATGTTGGCATTCTCTGAGTCGTTAAGCTTTCATACTAATCTATACTATGTCATAAATATTAGGTCTTTCAAAACACTTAATACTACAAGTTCATTTCTAACCACTAATAACCAGGATCCAGTCACTGAAGCCACCTTTGGTATGACTTGAACTTGAACATGCTATGAGAGGGTGGGGGCAGAAGGTAGAGAAGATCCAAGTAGCTCACAGGAAGTACTGTGGACACTGGAAAAGCAGAGGAAGTGGTTTATTTATCTTGCCCTTTTTGCAACAGTGTGCTGTAGCAAAACAAACACTAAATTTGAGTACTAAGTTACTTATTACCCATGCAGATCTAGGCAAACTCAACTAATACCCTTAAACTTCAGCTTCCTAAGCTTCATCAACAAAATGATGCTGTTACTAATTCCAGAGTATGGTTATGTAGCTCAAATTAGATCAAGTATAAGAAAATAATGTGTAAACTCTAAAACCCTAAGTAAATGGTTTAAGCTAGAAAATGATACGATCAGATTTGTGTGTGTGGTCTGTTTTGTTTATTTTAATATTTGTGTCCTAGAAAGATTACTCATCCACTGACATGGAGAATGTTCTAGAGGGGACAACTCTGGAGCCAAGAATCCATACAGCTGACTACTGTTTAGGCGAGGGGATGCTAATACGGTTTATAGAAGTAGCTACAGAAATGGAGAGCTGAATCTACAGTATTTAGTAACTGATCACTATAGTGATGGTGCAAGAGAAGGACGAGGAAGGCTTGTTTCTCTGCATTGGTCAGATGGGGAAGCCATTCACTGTTTAGGAGATGTTCATTAACAAGTTAAAGACTAAACTGTGGTACAGACAACAGAATATTATTCAATAATAAGAGGAAGTGAACTATAGAGACAAAGATAAACCTTACACACATATTACTAAGTGAAAGAAGACAAATCTGAAACAATTGCATACTGTATGTTTCCAATTATATGCTACTTTGGAAAACTTATAGGGGCAATAAAGGGATAAATGATTTTGGGAGGGTGATGAGGTATAGCACAAAGAATGTTTTGGGCAATTAAACTACTCTCTGAATGATACTACAAAGACAGATACATGACACTGCGTTTGTCAAAATTCATAGAATGCACAACACACAGTGACCACTAATGTAAATGGTGATCCTGGATGATAATGCTGGGTCAATTTAGGCTTGCCGGCTGTGACAAATGTATCCCTCTAGGGGAGGATAGTGACACTAAGGGCAACTGTGAGGGGTGGAGGCAAGGGAATATGGAAACTCCCTGTACCTTCTGCTCAGTTTCTCTGTGCATCTGCAACTACTCTAAAGTACACAATCTATTTTAAAAGGTAAGGAATGGTGAAGTACTAGATACCCTGGGCAGCCATTAACATAAAGCTAAGGATATGCAGTTGGTTAATGACAAGATCACTATTACCCTGACCACAGCAATCTACTGGACCACTTTTCTGCTTCCTTTTATGGTAAAGTCAGAAAGGGAGGATTGAGACTACTTCCTTGCTCTGTTGTCCTTCTGTGTTTTTCCGTTGTAACGACATGCTTTAGGCTTTTGCTCCAGCCACTCCACGACAACTGCCCTTGAAGAATGGCAATGACTCCACGGTCTAACCATGACATTCGGCTCTCAGTCTTCTCACGTGCCTTAGCAGCGTTCCCTACAGCCCTCCATCCCTCTTCCTTGGAACATTTTCTTCAGCTGTTTCTGAAGACAAAAGGCTTTTTGGCTTTCCTCACCCGTCATTCTTAAGATCCCTCTTCACCTTTCTTACCTTAAATACTGGTATGTTCTGGACCTTAATCCTTGAACCTCTTCCCTTCTCTTTAATTACTAAAAAATAATCTCATAGTATAAAATATACTTAACCTCTACACTGATTCCCAAATATACTTGCCCAGAACTCCCTCCTAAATTCAACTAGTACACAATGTCTCAAATTTAAATGTCTAAATGGCCCCTCAAACTTCACAAATCTTGGCTGAGCTGGGTGTGGTGGCGCACACCTGTAATTCTAGCACTTGGGAGGCTGAGGCAGGACTGCTGCTGGTTGGAGGCTAGCCTGGGCTACATAGTGAGTTCAAAACCACTCTGAACTACACAGTGAGACCCTATTTTAAAAAACCAAACCAAACCCAAACAAAACTTTACATGTCTAAAGCATCTCTCCAAAATACAAGTATTCTTCCCTAGTTATCCCATTTGAGTTAGCAATAAATCCATCCTGTTTGCTCAGGCCAAAAGCTCTGGAGTTATTTATTTATTTTTTTAGACAGGGTCTCACTATGTAATACAGACTGGCCTTGAACTCACTGTGTAGCCCTGGCTGTGAGAACTCATGGCGATCCTCCTGCCTCTGCCTCTTGAGTGCAAATAGCGTCTCTGTCAAAACCTTTTACATTTCACACAAGAGTAAAAACTAAAGTCTCTACATTGACTAGGTAGATCCCCAAATCAAGCCCCCTTTTACCTTTCTAACCTCATTTCAGTTCTCACTGTCACCCTCTCCTCTGGAGCACACGGGTCTCCGTCCTGTCCCTTGAACACTAAAGCATGTTCCCTCCCTGTGTTTCTTGCTCTTGAGGGCCCCTTTGCATACTGCACTGACCAAGCCTTCACGTGTTTCCGTCTTTGCTGCAGTCCCTGTCCTGGACACACCTCTTCAAATGACTTTCCCCTTCTCATCCTAAACCCTTCTCTATTTTAATTTCTCACAGAATTTATCATAATCTGATACATTAAGTCATCAACTCTAAGAAACTTAAATCTAGTCCATATTTCTTTCACCTACTTAATTCTAAAATGCGATTCGTGTGCTTATATTTTTGCTGCCAACACAGTGAACATATGTTGTTCCTTAAAATAAAAACAGATGATTAAGTAAAACTACACAATTTTCTGTATTGTTTCTAAAATGCTCTCTTATATGCATATAAATGATGACAAAAACTACAGATTCTCAGTATCTGGTATCTTCTCAGTGTTAAATTTTTCTAAGAGCTATTTACCCCACTGCCCACTCATTTAAAAATATTTTTTATTTGAGTCTGGAGGACTCATAGAAGTATGAAACAAAATGATGCCAAGACTAAGATGCAAAGCCGGCTTTATCCTGGGCATATAAAACCACATTGGAATAGAGCCCCAGTAAATGGAAATTGCACATTATAATGAAAAAGAGGTGGGAGGACACAGTTAAAGCTGCAATATTTACTTCAACGCTACTATGTGACAGGCCAAATGACTATATACATTACTTAATTGAATCCTTATAGTAGTAACAGCCTGCACAAAACTCAGCCAATTTACAGATGAGGAAACTAAAGCTCGAACAGATTTAGTAACGTTCAGAGCCCAGATTTAAAAACAGGCAGGGCCATTCTATGCCAAAGCCAGTATACTCTATTCTGAATCGACCTTTCCTTGTAGAGACACCAGGACAGCAAACTGGACCTAAGAAGGTTGTAAAATGGATCACTGAATTCCTGGGATAACTTGGCATCCTAACTTTCCATGAACCTAATCACGGCTGTGTACTGTGTGCTGGCAACTCCCTTACCTGTGGACATAAAAAATGGGATGCGGAACTTTCCACTCAGCACCCGGGCCCGCAGATTCTGCAGTGTGCTCCCATCAAATGGCAGGGCACCGCACACAAGCACATAGAGGACAACTCCAAGACTCTGCATCCCAAACAAAGAGTACGTACAATTAATCGCATCAGAGGAAACAAAAGAGGCCATTACAGTGTGTGTGTGTGTGTGTGTGTGTGTGTGTGTGTGTGTGTGAAGACAATGTGAGCACACACAGCAGTATGGAAAAACTTTTTCTTCTTTTTTACAAGATTAATTGGGTATTATCAAGCCAACCATCTTTGGGATAATTAACACTCTTCTTTCTTCCAGACATGAATTTGAGGTAACAACTCCAATTCTCGGTACTTATCCTTAGGGGCAAGGGAAGCAGCAAAAAAAGAAAGAATCTCTGTTCTTAACAAGTGCACAAATCCATGCTGGCCTTGAGTTCTTCTGGAGATGCAAAGGACTGGAACAGAAGGAACTGCTGACCACACTCTCCGCCCACAGCAGCAGCACAGGCTTCTAAAGGAGGAAAGCGCCATCTGGTGGTGGGAGGTTAAGGTGTAAGTTAAGATGCACACTTACCCAGATGTCCACTTTGGGCCCATCATACTCCTTTCCTTCAAAGAGTTCTGGTGCAGCATAGGGAGGACTGCCACACCAGGTCTTCAGCAGCTGCCCAGGAGTGAAGAGGTTACTGAAGCCAAAATCTAGAAAGGCAAATGGACACAACTAATGTTGTCACAACTCAGTAAATACTAGTGTCTAGTCACTACAGTAAAGGTCCCAAATCATTAGGTTTGAATATCAAGCGCAAAAAAAGAATGCTTAGAAAGTATGTAGCCAGTCACTTAAACTTAAGTAAACAGTGAAGCAGATACATAGATGAGTCAAAAGGCAAAAGATACCTGGATAACTAAAAGCAAACATGGTTGATTTATGTCAGCAAGACCAATACTGTCCTCTTCATAAGACTAGGCAAAGTAAGATACATGATTCTTGTTCATTTAAGAACAAAAATGAAATTGGATGGCTCATGCAAAGAACATATCAGAATCAGTAAAGACAAAAAAAGTGAGATTATCATTAAGATAGCATATTCAAAACGAAGAAATACAACCCTACTCATAAACTGAACCAAGAACATTTACATTTTTAACTTCAACCCTTTCCCCCTCATTATTTTAAGAGGGAATGGATGGGAGGGTGAATCACAGGGAGGAATACTAGGAAAATGAGCAAGGATGGTAGTCCAGAGTATGGAAATTCATGACACATAAATACTGTAATTTTATTTATGAACAACCCACATGACAGACTAGAACTCCCTGCTTGCACAGGAATTCCTTCCTTCCACAGGAATTCCTTCTTTCCCTGGGCATACCACTCCCTGCAACCAGCATCCCTAAAAGCTGAGTACCTACCTACTCCCTAAAACTCTATTTCCTTTCCTACTTTTACTCTCCTGTTGACAACTATCTGCTTTTGCTTACCGCCTTTCTACAGAACCTGTTTCATCTTTTTGTGTGGGGTCCCACTGTATTACGTAGGCTATTCTTAAACTCTTCATCACAAGTGATCTTTCCACTTCAGCCTCCCAAGTGCTGGGACTACAGGTACCAGGCACACAGCATCACGCCCAGCAACACAGAAGGTATTTTGATGTGAACATCTGCTGGTTTTGACAGCCGGTCCTTGCTCTATATTCCCTCAGTGCTAACTCTCCTGGTCCCAACAGCTTTCAATACCACTGTTAAATTCCTAGAATTAACTTCTAACATGGTATCTATTGGGGTGGGGTGGAGAGAGGGCTAGAAACCTGTCCAAAATCAAATCTGTTCTTCCCATCCTCATGAAAGGCATTGTATCTCTTTACTAAGAATACTGGTGCCATCTTTAATTCCTTTTGCTTTCTCTTTTCCCATTTCAAATTGGTAACAGCACTCTTACTGCTTCTGAGACAGGAGATTAGGATGTGGCAAAGCTGGCTGGGGAAGAGTACAAGATCCAAGACACGTCAGAACAGTTCCCAAAACCCTGCAAGAGAATTCAAGCTGGGTTTTCAATTGGATGGCTTAGATGTGACATCAGCCTGAGGTGTGGAATCTCAGCACTGGCTCTTACAACTTGTATGCAGAAATTCTTGTGGGTTTCTTTGAGATTTAGGCAGCATAAAAGGACACACTGACATCATGAAGTTTTTGCTATCATACCTTTCCATGATGGCCCATGCTGTGTTTCCCAGATGCAGTATATACTTTCATCTTTGCTCTTATCCTCTTTTTCTATTTACTTGGCCTAAGCTCGTTCTTCAGATCCAGTTTCTCTCCTACTCTTCATTTTTGCTTTCTTGAATAAACATTGCCACTGCTTTTTGCTCATTTCATTCAATTCTTTGTTCAAGGTAAGAACCTGGAATCTAACTTCAAAGGAGAGGTGAGCTATCCAGAACCCAGTAACATTTAGTTGGCCAGCCACCTTTTTAGAAATAAGCTACCCAGTAACACTTCTACCCTGTGTCTGGAATTCATCTTCTCATGTCCAGCCCCATTCCTATCATCATAGTTCACATTCTTCTCATCTGTGACATAAACTGATGCTCTCTTTACTATCTATGTCATTTCATTTCCCTCTAAGCCATCCATTCAAAGCATAGTAAATATTACACTATATATATATATATACTTTTTTGTTGTTGTTTTTTTGCAGCACCAGGGATCGAACTCATGACCTCGCACTTGCCAGGCAGGCACTTAGGCCACTCAGCTAAATCCCTGGCCTTAACAAGTTATATCTTTTTACATCCTTATTTGAAAATATCTAGCAGCTCCTTTCTGCTTGCAGAAGGCTTACTCTCTCTGCATTAAAGTCCTTCACAATCCAGGTCCACCCTACTTTTCCAACTTATCCCTAGTCAGTCTAGTATCAGTAGACTATTACATCCTGTGTTTATATGCCTTTCTTATGTTATTTCCTTTCTGTGCCATGTCTTTTCCTTTATTTTCTGCTTTTAAAATATCACTCATTTCTAAGAATCAGTCAAATACTACTTCCTGTATGAAGCTTTCACTGATTTCCCTCAAAAAGTACCATTTCTATGACTTCCTCTTCTGTGTTTCTAAATCCCTTTGTTTACATCTCTACATTCCAATTACCATAACTTACTTGCATTATACCAAGAGCTAATGAATGGAACGGACATAGTTTTATTTATTTTAGTCTCCATACTGTGGTCTGAATACATAGCAGAAACTCAAGAAAGGGTCACAAAATTAACCTGCAATAAAATCATTCAGCCAATCCTCTCACAGACTCCTGGCTTCTGGTACCCTCTCATACTGACAATGGCAGCTGATCTGCTACCCCAACCTCTACCTCCCAAGGCTCTAAAATTAACTCACTGATCACAAAGGGCTTGAAGGGATGGGCCACAGTAGAATCATTATAACTACGAGAAAAGGAATACTCCCATTCATCAACAAAAATAAATGACACTTCTGTGAAGCCTTTCTGGATCCCTTATAAGAAATATCTCCTACTTTCTCTGGATTCCCCTACTACGTTGTATTTCCCCTTTAAGTTATGTGTGTGTGTGTGTGTGTGTGTGTGTGTGTGTGTGTGTGTGTTCGTTCCACATTCAAGCAAAAAAAAAAAATTGAATGATATTCCATGGTATTATTTTTCCCCATTAAATCCAGCTTTCCTCAGTTAATGAGCCTTGGTTATACTAATCTGATTTTTAAATTTACCAAACCTAACAGGATCTGGCTCACCTTCTCTTTTCAGCATATTAAAAATTGACAGTGTCCTTTCGTGTATTATTATCTTAACTTCCCAAACAGTAGCTCTTTATAAGTACTTTGCATTAATCTTCACTATTGCTATCTATCTGTCTTGGTGGTTGTTTTGTTTTGTTTTGTTTTGGTTTTGAGACCAGGTCTTGCTGTGTGGTTCAGGCTGGCCTTGAACTCATGGCAATCCTCCTCCCCTACCCTCTCAAGCACTGGAATTTCAGGCATGCACCACCATGCCTGACTTGCATCTATCTTGTAAGCTGAAATTCTGGCTAGTTCATTGTTCATTCAGTTATAACAACATTTTCCAAAACTTTAAATTATCCATGCAAAAGAAATCTCAAATCATTAACATACACTAACACTGCAACTCACTTGGAAAGTTCTGTTCTTCCCAATCAATATTTCAAGGACTGAACAACTGGGGTGGGGAGAATATCTTTTTTTTTTGGTGGTACCAGGGATCGAACTCACGACCTTGCACTTGCCAGGCAGGTGCTTACACTACTGAACTAAATCCCCAGCCCATATATCTCTTCTTTTATTCTCTTATCTGCCTGCCTTTGGGGCATTTTGTTATACATTTTAAGAGAACTGGGAGAAAAAACAAAAGCAAACTAGTCTATTTTGGGTTTTGTTGGCAGTTCAAGGGAAAAAGTAGGGGAATGCTGGGATATGTGGTAGAAAGTAGAGGTGGGACGGGGTAGGTGGGTAACAGATAGATATGAAAGAGAATTACTAAGATTTTTGCTATTTTTAGTTATCTATGTGTATTGACAGTCAAAAAATGTAAAGATTACCTAACTTGGAAATTAAGTCTCATAACAAAAATTAAACCAATGGGGAAAAGGGAATGAGGAAGAATTCTCACTGGGTTGCATCAAAAGTACCAAAGATGCAGATATAGAAAGATGCAGAACCCAAGGTTGATTTGTTACCTTAAACCTAGAAAATCCTAATTCCACTCAAAGCCTGTACAATCTATTTCAGCTTTGGAGCTACTCTTATTTGTAGTATCTTTCATTATTTACTTATTAAAATTTCATACTCTCAATGTCTGTTTTGCAGGTACCTAAGTTTTTTTTTTTTTTTTGTCTTTTTGAGACAGGGTGTCACTATGCAGTTCAAGATGGCCTTGAACCCATTTTGTAGCCCAAGCTGGTCTCAAACTTACAAGGATCTTCCTGCCACAGCCTCAAGTGCTGGGGTTACAGGTATTCGCCACCACACCCAGCTAGTAAGTTTCTCTTTTCCTTCATTCATTTAACATGGATTTATAGAACACTTGCAAGGGATGCAGCAATGTGCCTATGAACAAATCAAAGGTATAAAAGATGTGAATTTAGAGAACAACTCCAGGTAGAACTTAGTTGAGTATCCAAGATTTGGAGAGGCAGGTGAAAAGGGATTTCTAATGGTAGGGGGCTGGGGAAGGCATAAACAAGGGCAGAACACAGAGCCAGATTGCTAAATTTAAGGGACAATACAGAGACTACCCTGGGTATGATACCAGGCATGTAGGGTATATGGCAAGAAGGTGCTGTAAAGTGCACCATAGCACTGTGTGTGGGAGTGTACTCCTGTAATCCCAGAACTTGGGAGGCTGAGGCAGGAGGATCACTGCAAATTTGAGCCCAGCCTGCTGGGCTACCAAGTGAGTTCAAGGCCAGTCTGAACTACATAGTGAAATCGTCTTAAAAAAAAAAAAGAGTGCACAGTAGTATCAGGTTAGATGAGGTGTGGATTTATAGAATGAGGAACTCAGACTTCATTCTGTGGGCCCCTGCTTTCTTTTCCTCCCCAAATTTATCATTTTTATTATGTTACAGATATATGTAACTTACAAATTAATGATAAGTATTGGGTCTGGACACAATCTCAATATTGTTCCACTCACAGACTGCTTTTATTTGTTTTCCCCCATAGCCTTATTGAGATAAGAAGAAATTATAAGAAATGTATTTACACATTCTATTAAATTCACCCATTTAAAGTATACTGTTAGTGGTTTTTAATATATTCAGAGTTGTGCAACCATTACTGTAAGAATTCTGAATGTTTTTATCACCCCAGAAGGAAACCCTATACCCATCAGCAGTCACTCCCATTCCTCTCTACTCTCTTACCAGGCATTGGCATCTGCTCTTCTGGTTTCCATCTCTCTGAACTCGTCTATTTTAGACATTTCACGTAAGTGAATTTATGTGATATATGATTTTTTTTTTATTTTGGAAACAGGGCTTCGTTATGTAGCTCAGGCTGGCCTTGAACTCACTATGTAACACAGGCAGGCCTGGATCTTGCAGCAATCCTCCTGGCTCAGCCTTCTGAGTGCTGGGATTACAGGCGTGCACTAGCACGCATGCCTGGCTCTGTGATATATGATCTTTTGTGACTGGCTTCTTTCACTTACTGTAATGTTTTCAAGATTCACTCATGATATAGTAAGATGCATCAATATTTTATATTTTATTGTTGAATAAAATTTCGTGATATGGCTACACCACATTTTATTTGTCCATTCATCCACTGATGGACATTTGTTTCCACTCTTCACCTATATGAATAATCCAGGTAAATTTTTTATGTGAAAGCATTTTAATTTCTTTTGGATATATACTTAGGAATGCCTATATACTCAGGTTGTATGGTAACTCTATGCTTAATTTTCTGAGTTATTAAACCATCACGACAAGTAAAAAAGTTTTTTCTATATATATTCTGGACACAAGTCTCTTATTAGACACATGAATTTCAACTATTTTTTTCCCATTCTGTGAACTTTTTTTTTTTTAATTCCAATGATGTGTAATTCTCCTGAAATTTCTTCTGTTTAGGTATTTGGTGTCAATGTAAAGAAACAAACAAAATACAAGTCTTTCTGAGGAAGACTATAAGCCATACTTGGAGGCGATAAGGAGGTTGGGACTTTTGAAGCAGACAAATGACATGAAAATATCAATCTGAAAGTAAGATTAGCTTAGGAGATGTGAATGTTGAAGGCCTGTGCTAAAGTGGATTTATGAAAATAAGGACATTCAGGAGACATAACTTTTCTATCAGATCAAAAAAAGGACAAGTAGGACTGGAGATAGAGCTCAGCGGCACAGTGCCTGCCTGGCAAGTGCAAGGTTGGGAGTTCAATCCCCGGTACCAAAAAAAAAAAAAAAAAAAAAATAGAGAATACAGCCCTGATATGTGTGAATGAATGACATACTTCAGAAAAGTACAAGTTGGTTTGGGAAGGAAAAAATATTGCTTCAATTACATTTTCATATGTCTTGAGTTTGAGAAAGTGATAAAAATTTAAGTGGTGATGTTCTGAGAAACAGTTAAAATAAATAGCTAAAATAGTTTTCAAAGAATAAATTTTAAAAGGGAATGGACACAATTAAGGCTTAGGTAGTTCCTAGTCCACAGGTGCAAAAATAGAAAATAATGAAGTTTTCACAAAATATTTCATTAAATAATAATAACGTTTTTATAAAATAGTAATAATGGCCTCAGGATGGGAGAGATTCTTCAGAAACAAAAAAGCACTAATCATAAAGGGAAAAGTGTCAATTATTATTTTAAAAAACATTTTATAGATATTTTATAAAAATTCTAGCATGAGGAAAGTGTCTACAACAATATAAAGGATAAATGCAGTATATAAAATTATATATATGCTAAGGGCTGGGGAATCTAGCTCAGTGGCCTAAGCGCCTGCCTGGCAAGTGCAAGGCTGTAAGTTCAATCACCAGTGCTGCACAAAAAAAAAAAAAAAAAAAAAAAAATTTTTAAATTATATATATGCTGACTGTAAGTATGGAAAATACATATAGGATAACAAGGTACAAAGAAATGCATTAAAATGACAAGTCTTAGCACTGAAATTACAATTTGAATATTTGGAAATGTCTTCATGTCCAAATTTCCTACAGTATATGCTTATGTGAATTCATAATTAAATTTTACTTTAAATACAAAGGTGTCAAAAAAAAAACACCCCAAAGATGTCAAAATATCATCCTGAACATTAAGAACTAAAACAATGAGCAGTTAATTTCAGAGACTTCTCAGGTAACAATGTTGATAAAAATACTTTATATCAGCCGGGTGTGGTGGCTCACGCCTGTAATCCCAGCACTCGGGAGGCTGAGACAGGCAGATCGTTGTGAGTTCGAGACCAGCCTGGGCTACAAAGTGAGCTCAAGGCCAGCCTGAACGGCATAGTGAGACCTTGTCTCAAAAACAGGGCTGGGGATCTAGCTCAGTGGTCTAAGCGCCTGCCTGGCAAGTGCAAGGTCGTGAGTTCAATCCCCGGTGCCGCAAAAAAAAAAAAAAAAAAAAAACTTTATATCCTTTGTGTTTATTTGTTGGTAAAGGGAGAGAATTAGGACCTGCAGATTCAACATTAAAATGATGAATAGTCTAAAAAGTTACTGAAGAGTAGAGTCACGACAGAAGAAAACTGGGTAAGATGGCAGCTGAAGTTATATGGGTGGGGTTGTTCTCTTCTTGTGGCCCATGGTCGTTTACTTCTGAACTCATAAGTGGCTCTTAACATAATTTGTTAGGTCTCTTTTCCAACCCCCAACACCAAGGATGGTGAGCATTTGTCTGCAGACTGAAATGGCAACTTAAATCCCCTTCTCTTAACACAGAGCTGTAGGCTTTAATTTGAACCATATGTCTGTCTCCCAGCACATTTTAAATGCCAGGGGTTACTATCGATTCTGAGCAATTCTTTGTTGTAGGCAAGATCAGGAGCCTGGGGCTATATAAAATAGTAAAACTGTATCCCTAAAAATAAGAAATATCATCTACCGGATATGTGTAACATAGTGTGGGAAAAAGGAAAGAATGGGTGGCACTAATTTAAAAATCAGGACAACTGCAACAGGAAATTTTCTTATTTGGTCCACCACTTGAGAGCCATACTCTTGGCTTCTTTTCTCACTGACCAAAGAACAATCCAAACCAGATGTAAACAGCTTAGGCTGAACCTTCAGTTCAGCATTCTCAGTGTTTGTAAGGCAATGCAAAGGGTAACAGGGCTCTAAGGCCGAACCATGTTTAAGTAAACGGCTTGGAAATGTGGAGCAGAGGGAAAAAGTAAAGTAGGAAAATATTTATCCTAAATGAAAACCTTGCCAAAAAACACTGTGACAAGATCCTTCACTTTTTAAAATATAAAAGCTGTTTAAGGACTCACAACTTCTATACTGCAACTGCAATTACAGACAAAGACAAAATGCAGAAATAATTCTGACCCTTGATTAACTTATTAATGGACTTAAAAGGGAAGTGGGTAAGGATGGGACACACACTATTGGGGTGCACCTCACTGAAACAACTCAAAGAACCAAAGAGCAACATTGGCAGAAAATCAGTATATATAAATAAGATTTAGGTGGTTATATAGATTAGTAAGATAGAATATGATACAGATAAATAACTCAGTCTGCTTTTTCACTACAATATTGCTGTCCTAGAACTCATGTGACCCAAAGGCTTTATTTGAAATTGAACAAAACAAGAGGCAACTGTGTGGGTCTCTGGATTATGGCAGCAATGAAGGATGCGTTTTAAAGTTCCTACGAATCATAATATTAGTTTACTCTTAAAACTGGGTCTTGGAAAGTTCTCAACATTTCTCAGTCATTCCAACCCCTGGCTGAACTTCCTGACTAGGAGCTAATAAAGAAGTAATGCCAAAAACTACTTACTCACAGCCTGAGCGTATGTACACAAAAGAAACTTGTTCAGGGAGAAAAAAAAAATATCGTTTTTGTTTTTGTTTTTAGTGGTGGGGGTGGACCAGCCTGAAATCAGTTATTTCCAGTAAATATCATCTATTTTCCTCCAACACACGTTAACAGGTAGAATCACTGGACTCAGCTATTTTTAAATGAAGCAATAAGTCAATCTCCTTCACACTATCATAGATAGTATTACCCCAACCCTTCTGATATAAAGCCAAAAACTAAAAAAGTCTCCTAACACAGAACCTTTATATAAAGGACCTTTATATAAAACATAGTATGGAGTAGATGCACAAAGGAAAGGATTGTAATAAGACACTTTCTGTAAAATATGTAAATACTATTCATTGGAATTCTTGCAAATATTAATATTATCATAGTTATAAATCTAATTGTTCCAAGTAGAACAGAAGTTCAATTCTTTAATCAAGTAAGTTTGTAATACTGAAGCTGAGCACACAATACAAAATTTTAGAGTTTCTATTATATGACATGATGAATCAAAGTCTCTTTAAATTCTCCAGAGACTAAAGATAATGGAATTATAGTATACACACACAATAGCAGGATTTTCCCAACTGAAAAATAAGACATATGATCTAATAGGCAAAGTCTACTTTTAGAGAAAAGAATGTATGATTGGCATTTAAGAAACTCTAAGGTGTTACCTTAAAAGGTATGAATGGATAGCAAAATATTCTTTATGTCAAAGCTAGAAGAATACACATAATTCAAATGAGAGCAGACATCTGGAAAGTAACCCATCTGAAACTGATGTATAAATACGGTAACAGGAACGGGTCACTCCCAATTTTTAGAGGGACCACAAATGAGTTCTTAGTACAATGTGAACATGACAGACACAGCCGCTGCCCTCATAGGAATGAGTCCAGGGAGGGTAATGCATATGGAACAAGCACACGTCTATGTATTATAACCAACCTATGAATTTAAGAAAAAGTTCAGGGGGGCAAATGGAAATAGAGAAAAGAGAACAGAATTCAAAGAAGATTCTATTAAAAGATCAGAAAATCTCTCAATGTAACCAAGAAAACCAGTTACACTTGGGTTAGAACATAAAGAAAATAGTAATCTATTTAATCATACAGTTAACCAATATTTTCCAACTTTTTTGACTCACAAACTCCTTGAAAGGAATGAATTATCTTAAAATCTCCCATGAAAGGCCTTTCAAAAAATCACTGTTAATTTTGCATCATTTATGATGATTTGAAATAAAAGATGCTTTATTTTACATTAGCATATTATTTAAAAACTGATATAAAGCATCTATGAATTGTAAGACACTTATTTTCTCATTTTAAAAGTGACACACTAATTTTTAAATTATATAAATATATTAATTTCAATTTGATAAAAGTTATAGTTTGGAAACCACATATATTGAGATTATAATACCCAAAATAGATGGAGGCTTTTTTTCATGACTTTGTATTTGGAATGCTGACATAATTTTAATCTAAAAACCAAACTTTATTTTTTGCTTTATTTTTAAATGATAAAATGGATTAGCAAATTGAAGATCATTATAATCACTCTGCAATTAATCCAGTATGAACGTGGACAGTTCTTGCACCTTATAAATCAAGCTGGATCTAACATATAAGTAGATATAGATAGGGATATACACATAAAATTTGTGTTATGTATTATATATACAGAGTCTGCCAAAAAATGTATGCACATTTCAGGAAATGTGTTTTTTTTTTTTTAAATGGATGATGTTTTTTCAACAAATGGTGATATTCTCATATGGGGGACCCTAGAGAATGCCCTATATCATAGAAAACCCACTACACTGCCGCCCTTAGAGAAGAAACTGAAAATGCATGTGCAGCAATCCCAATGACCACGGTTACCCAAGCAGCAGATCACTGTACTAATAAATGTCTGGAAGCTGATGACCACCACTTTCAGGGCCTGTTGTACTTGTAGAGGCCAAAGGTAACTTGTGTTAATCTCATGATGTCTCAATAAATTTAGTACTAAAATATTTATACAACTTTCCTTTTCCTGAAGTGTATACACAAGTTTTTAGAGAGTGTGTGTGTGTGTGTGTTAATGTTTAAATATAATTTTGGCTTTTGAGGCTTAGAAACATGTCTTGATGTGTTACATAAAAATAGTAATCAAATGCAGATAGTTTGTGAATTTGGTGACGTTTGTTTTGATACACTACAGAATTATGATTTTTATCTTTTTTAATTTGAATTTCAGCATTAGTGTTCTTTTGCTTTATGTACTACAATGATTCATGATAGATGTAAATTTAACAAAACACAGTGAAAAACTACACCCTCACAAAAACTACTATGGTAACCAACTACTTCAGCTGTGTAATAAATGGAATAACTGAGTCATAAGCATGTTCATTAGCTCCCTGCCAGCAGTCAGACACATTCAGTTTATACTGAGGCTCTCAAACTATTGTATTTAAGGATGGCAAGAAGACTTAAATAACTATTTTATTTATTAACTCCCAAACAATGGAAAAGGCAAGAGAAATCATCACAGGCTTGCACAAAGAAGAGCAATGGATCACACTGAGCAGGATGTTTTTAAAAGCCTACATACCCATATCTACTACTGGCAAATCAACTTTTCTGTTTGACACTAAAAAAACAGATATGAATATTATATTCATTCTTTCAAGATAAAGTGTATTTCAGGACTCAAAAATGAAAACCAGATTCTGGACTAATGGGGACTTTTATTAAAATCCTGTCACCTAGCAAAGGCTTGCCTAAGAAATCAGGCTCGCCGGGCATGGTGGCTCACGCCTGTAATCCCAGCACTCGGGAGGCTGAAACAGGTGGATCGTTGTGAGTTCGAGACCTGCCTGGGCTACAAAGTGAGCTCAAGGCCAGCCTGAACGGCATAGTGAGACCCTGTCTCAAAAACAGGGCTGGGGATCTAGCTCAGCGGTCTAAGCGCCTGCCCATCAAGCGCAAGATCGTGAGTTCAATCCCCGGTGCTGCAAAAAAAAAGAAAGAAAGAAAGAAAAAAAAGAAATCAGGCTCACTCTCTATGGCATCCCTTTAAGTTTCTGTCATGTTTTTCACAAAATAATGCAGACTTCTTTCAAGACAGAGTGAAGGAACATGCTGGTAATTGGTTAGTGCCTATCAATATCAACCTGCAATTCTGGAGTCTATGGTCCTATGGTCTTTTCCTTAAAAGAGTTGGGGAAACAAGGTTTGAGTAGACTTATAAAAGTTCTCATAGTTTCTATATCCATAAATAACATTCAAAACACCCTAAATAAGAAAATGTCGATATTCTTTTAAAACATCTTAAATTAGGAACTACAGGTAAGTAGCTGGGTATGGTGACGCAGGCCTGTAATCCCAGACCAGGGCTACAGATTGAGTTCAAGGCTAGCCTGAACTACATAGTGAGACCTTGTCTCAAGAAACCAGGAAGGAAGGCAGGGAGGAAAGGAGGGAGAGAAAGAGAGAAAGGGGTGGGGGAGGGAGGGAAAGAAGGAGGGAGAGAGGGAGAGAAAGAAGGGAAAAGGAAAAAAGACAGGGAAAAGAGAGAGAAAGAGAGAAAAAGAGAATGGGAGAGAAAGGAAAAAAAGATAGGGGAAGGAAGGAACTACAGGTAAGTGTACATCTAATTTCCTTCAATCTCATTGCTTAAAATCTGTCATTTTCTGCAGTGTTAGTGAGATACTAATACATTTATTTTTCACTGTTTCAGGTAGTACTATGCAGATTCAGATATTACTCTAATGTCTTTATGGCTTAGCTTTCTTTTTTCCTCTTGATACTGGGGACTGAACCCAGGGGCCTTCCTTCCAAGTTGCATCCCTAGTCCTTATTAATTTTTGAGACAGGACCTCACTAAGTTGCTCAGGTAGAATCTGAACTTGTGACCCTACTGTCTAGGGATTAAAAGCAACGTTAGCTTTTAATCATTATTTATCCACATTTTATTCATTTATGTTTTTAGCCATACAGGTATGATTTGATATTATATATATAGACTGTGGAATGATTAAATCAGGTGAATTAACATATCTATCATCTCATATGTTTACCAAGTCATCTTTTAATAGCTGCCATGGCTCAGAGACAATAGTAATTTGAAATGTGATGTTCCCACCAACCCTCTTCTCTAGGTGGGGTTCCCCCTCCCATAGCATGGGTGGCAACTCAGGCTCAGATTTTCTTCCCCAAGCTTCTTTTCTTTTGTCCAGGGCCTCAAAGCAAAGGTTTCCATTTTTTTTTTTTTGTCCTCTGTAGTCATCTCCTTTGCTAGTCTCAACTTCCAATTCCCTTGTTTTCAAACTAAGCCCAAAATAAGTGATTTGTAACTAATAGATGCTACCATAGAAATGGACATGAACTAGAAGCTTGTGTAAAATTCATGATTTGGGAAGAAATTCTTTATTTCCAGCTTCTCAAATTGGTATATATTATATATCCTCAAGCACCCTGTTTCAGTGCATCAAAAGTTATAAAAACTATAGGCTAAATAGAATGCATCTTGCTGGAATGTCAACATTTTTTTCTCCATGTTAAACTTCACGATTTTAATATTAAAACAAATTAGACACGACACTGAGTAGAAAACAAAAAGTACATGAATTTTAACGTTGAAGCATATGATTAAAAGTATGTTTACAGTGGGTCATTTCAGACTGTGTAATCAAATTCCCACTACCTCACCCTGTGTAAGTTCACAGCCCTCTGCTGCGCAGAAAATCACAACAGGAAAAGTCTGAGAAGCAGTGCTTCTGCATTGGTAGCAGTTATTATGACAGAGGCTCTGTAAGAAGAAAATTTTTCTTCATCCTAGCAGGATACAATCATTTTTCAAGATCAGTAAGCCTAACTTATAACCTAGAATTACCACTGATACAATCTGCTAGTTTGAAGTATAATTTAGAAATTTTTCATATAAAGTAAATCAACTGTGTACCTGAAACACCTTTTGAATAAAGGTACACTAATTTTTCATTTGTAAAGCTCTAGTCTTAGGAATAGGATTCAGAATAGGTGATTTTTCTAATTTTGTTTTCCCAGTGGTCAACATACACTAACCATCTTCTACTTGATTGCCTATGCCATTTCAGGGAGACAACACAGCTGAAGGTATTAAAATTCTTTGGCGATATTATAACTTGAAATCATAATGGTTTTCTGTGGTCTCAACTTATTAACCTTTCAATCAGGAAGGAGCACTGAATGATAAACTAAATAAAGAGTATGAAATAAAAGTTGGATTCACGTTGATGAATGTTGCGTAACTAATTCCTGGGGGACTGTCAGGGACACCGCAACTTCAATTACTACACTATGGAATAGTTCTCAGAAATCTTGGGTTTCCAACCTTGTTTTTCTTTATAATAGTATTCATCCTAAGAGTGAAAGGTTTTGATTTGCAAAATGTTTTGATTTCTCACTTTTATAAAAATGCAACAGTCTCACTCTCACTGTACTAAGGTCAAAAATTTCCACAGTACCTTAAATCCACGTACTCTGAAAATTCTTTCCAAAATATTGGCTTTTCTGTAGTTGTTCTTCAGATCTTTGCTCTCTGCTGACTGCCAAGTAAAACAATAACACGGGAGTGGAAACTGTTTCATGAAGACCATTCTGGGAGTCGACATTTAAAGAGAAAAGTTTCCAACTTCCTTAGGTTAAAAAAAAAGTTTCCACAATTTTCAAAACATTCTCATAACGTCTGAGAATTTGAAAGAACTTTTCTTTGGGGAGTAAGTCAGCTATGTTTCAGTTTTTTCTTACACAAACTTTTTCTTTAAACATAGATATTTCTCCACTTGCTCTCTGGAGACAGAACTAAACTTATTTTTAAATAACAGTACATCAATCATTAAAAAAAAAAAGACAACACCATTTTTCTTTGATAGTTTAACAATCTCTACTTCTAAACATCTTTGAAAGCTCCTTCTTCTTGGCCCAGATATTTGACTGGTTATCCAGTCCTGGAACTTCTTGCCTTAAGAGGCCTGACTGCCCACGTTACTGCAGATATGATGTGTGCACAGTCCTGCGGCTCATGCTTCTCCAACCCAGTTTCCCACTGGAGCCAAAACAAAACCCCACATCCTCACCCAACTCCTTCAGCCTCTCCTCTTACTATCTCCAGTCGTGACGACCCTCCTCCTACCTACCAGTATGTTAGATTCAGCTTTCTCAGTTTGTATTGCTCTTCTTTCTGCTCGGAAGGGCTTGAATATTTTGCTTAAAAACAGTATTTCTTTCATAAGTCATTCTATCACAATACTCAAGAGTTCTCATTCTTCACAGCCCTCATGAGAACTTACTTTCTTGTAGGTACTATCTAATCCCATCAGAATATTAGTTCCAACGGCTATTGTATCTGCTGCTGCATCTCTGGGGCCTTCATCAGGATCTGCACATAGCAAGTGTTTTATCAATATTTACTGAGTGACTAAGCTTCTAGAATTCTTTTCTCTACCCTACTGATGCTATTATCCTTTAAGTCTCACATCAAATGTTATGTCCTCCATAGGGTATTTACTTGTATGTCCTTATCAGCACTGCTGTGAGGTTTAGATCAATAAAGTTTCTGACCACCTAGACAGAAAAGTATGCAATAGTTGGGGGTGGGGGTAAAACCACAAACAGGATACAGTAGAGTCTCTGTGGAATTCACAGTCTATTGGAATGTTACAGATTAAAGTGGCTTCTTCATCTTCTGAAATACTATGGTAATTAGACCATGGCATTAAAGTGGTATTAAGTCATGATAAGCCTTGTAACATTTCTTCTACTGTGTGGAACCGTAATTGGTAGCTGTTCAACGCACCATCACTCAGGGATGCAGGCTGCATGCTGAGTCAGGCTGTGCCTCCAGAGCCCTTCTACAGAACCCCAGAGGGATGAAAAATGAAAGGTTAAAGATTAAGGATATATGCCCATCCCATTGCCACCACCCCCAGTCTTTGGGATTAAACTCAGGGCCTTCACACTAAGTGGGAGTCCTTTTCATTTGAGACAGGGTCCTGCTAAGTCACTAAGTTGCCAAAGCTGGTCTGAAACTTACGATCCTCGAGCCTCAGCCTCTGAAGAGTGTGGGATCACACATATGTGATATTATGAGCAACTAGAATTCCTCCTTTTTTCCAGCATTAGGACTCTCTACATGAAAGAAATCTGCTCTTTATAAGTTCAAAGTTTTGGAGAGAAATATGCCAGAAGATGACAGGATTTTAATGTTTGTTAATAAGCTACATTTACTTGCCAAATATGAAGAAATTAAGTGATATATGTATGTGAAAATACTCTGTGAAGGACTTTAAACATATGTAAATAAAAATTCTGGTGTTAACTTTTCAGAGGTCTACCCGTTTTCTACTGGAATAGACGACAGTGAACCCTTGTGGGCAAGAGTCGTGTTTTTATGGCTCCGTTTGGTCTCTGTGCCACTTCACTCAGCACAGAACCTTTAATGACTGGTTAGATCTCAGCCACGGGGAGTTCTTAGGTTCCAACTTGGCAACTTTGCCTTTCAGAAAGAACATCTTTATTCTAAAAATGATCAGTGTTTATGCTGGCTTACTAATATTAGCAACATTTTTTAAAAAAACTTGCTAATGCCATTAAGAAATTTTAAATTCTGAAATCAAGAAGAAAAGTTATTCTCCCTAGAAACAGAACTAGAACAAAAGTTCATCAGAATTTAAGCACACAAAACTAAACCATGGAATGACGGCTGACTCTTACAGTATCTACAAATGAAGTTTACCTCCACATTCAGGGTTCACACATTCTTTCTAAGATGGCAAGCATAAGCATGGACACTTGTAGCAGCTAGATTTTTATAGTATTAAGTACTGAACATAATTCGTCACATTAATTCATATAAAAAATAAAAATAAATTCATATAAACAAACATTCCCAGAAGAATTTATTCATCTTCTGTAGTGAACAGAATGCATAACTTTCAAAATCAAAATAACTTCCGTAAACATCAGCATAAGGAAAACACAAATTTCTTACATTTCTTAATTTGAACTTGTATTAGTTCCAAGTTAATTTGCACTGTAACAAGTCTGATGACTTTGTAGATGAGATGCTTAAGACTAACAGTATATTATGCGAAAAAGCAAGAAAAAAAAGAGGCTCACTTTCTTTCTTATCGGGGGGAGGGGCAGGAAATCAAATTCAAGACCTCATGCTTGCCAGGCAGGCGCTGTACCACTGAGCTAAATCCCCAGCCCTAGGCTCATTTTCTATGTGTTTATTTTGTACATAGTGATTTTTCTTACTATGATTTAGAATACTTTGTCAAAAAAAATCACTAAAACTGTCAGGAATTTAAAAGTTATTTTAGTTTTTAAAATTAAAGTTGACTTCAATAACTACCTGACCTTATCCTGCCAAAGTCATCCAACTTGGGCTGGGGGATTTAGCTCAGTGGCCTAAGCGCCTGCCTGGCAAGCGCGAGGTTGTGAGTTCAATCCCCAGTACCAAAAAAAAAAAAAAGAAATCATCCAACTTGCCCTTTCATAATTACTATTTTCTACTTGGCTTCAATTAGAAGCATTTCTCCCACTGGTAAATTAAGTTCAAAGACGATCTGACAAATGCAAATGAGAATTCTACCTAACTTATGTGCAACAAAAGCAATGACTGAGAAACTGAGTAACAATGGATATGGAAGAGAAAGAATACAGTGAGTAAAGACAAATGTTAGATATTATAGCAGGTCACAAAATGACACGTACTCATTTACTCTTTGCTCTGAAAACATAATAAAAATGTAAACTTTGGGTTAATAAAGTTAAAATTCTTGCTAAGGTATATTTATGAACACACAGAGAAGTTAAGGCAGGCTGCCAGTGTCCCAGGAATCTACAACGACACACCAGTAGGTACAGACTGTTCTTGTGACATCCTGGATTTGTCTTAACTACTAATGAAGAAAAACATTTAAAAATCACCTTACTGAAAAAATTCAATAGTTTCCAACTTCAATTATCAATGACCTCTGCTTTTTATTCTTGGTTTCTCACTGCAAAAACTTAAAAAAAAAAAAAAAGGAATTTTTCTTAACAGAATCAAAATGCTTCTAAGCTCAAAATCAAGAACCAAGGAAACATTTTAAAAAGTTTGATTTTGGGTCAGCGGAGGTAAAATAAAACTACAGGATACCAAAAAAGGCCACCTTCTAACTCACGGCTTTCGTCAATAATCCAAACATCCTTATAATGACAATTATGGTAAGCTAAATAAAGCTCCTCTCAATACATCTCTATGTTCTAGCCTCCCTGTACTTGTGAATGCATTAATTTACATGGTTTAAAAAAAAAATAAACAGACACTTTGTAGAGGCGATTAAAAATCTGAAAAAAGGGAGATTATCTGAGAGGGTTCAATGTAGTTGAAAAGGTCCTTAGAAGATGGAACCAGGAGGATCAGAGTTAGGAGTAAGAGATGTGACAAAAGCAGCAAGAGGCTGGAGCAGTGTAGAAGACGCAAGCCAAGGAATGAAGGTGCCACCCTCTAGGGGCTGAAAAAGGCAACAAACAACATTCTCCCTTCTGAGCCTCCTTCCAGAAGGAACCAGCCCTGCAACATTTTGTCTTCATCCCTCAAAAAATCATTTTGGACTACTGACTTCTAGAACTGTAAGTTAAAAAATCTGTGCTGTTTCAAGCCACTAATGTAGTGATTTGTTACAGCAATAATAAGAAATTAATACATTCTATTACATTTTTAAGGATTGTGAAGCTCGGTGGATTTTATTACTATTAAACTGAAGGTACAACAAATAATTATAAAGGAAGGTTTGAAATTGCCAGGTCTTTCCATGCTATGCACTCCTGTGGGAAGTGCTAAGATCTGAATCTTTGGAGGGAAAAAAACAGACATGAGAGTAAAGGAAATACATAATTTATGTTTTTTAAAAAGCCTTAATTTTTATCGGCTATGTAGTGAGTGTCAGACTCAATGAGCTTAGAAACTATGTGAAAGTTCTACACCAGAGAACAGCCATCAGCCTGAGATAAGGAAAAAACTAGGTGACATTCCAAGTATGTAAAAGGAAACAGGCTTGTCTATACAAAAGAAATAGTCAGAAGAATCAAAAGCCAGCAAAGGTACACGTAGGTACTTTGACCTATAAAATGACATTAAACTTGAACTCAATTCCCCAACCTGCTAAGAAGGAAAATCTTTAGAACTGCATTTCTATCTTGGCTTTTCACAGCAATTATTTTCTATTGCAGTATGAAATGTCCTTTTTATGTTTAAAAAAAAAAAAGGAGGAAAACAAAAATCACAGTCACTTTCTCCTAACAATAGGTAGTCAGCTTGTATCTGTCAAGCAAAATACTGATAGTTTAGTAAAACCAAGGCATGAGGAGACTGAAGCAATGAAGTATTTTTTTAGGCACTGTCAGATGGGCAGCCTAGTGAATTCAAGGAGATAAAAAGCTGGACTGAAAAAAAGAATTATGTTAAAAGTAGCTGAATATCATCTTTAATAGATTTATTGTAAGATCTGGACATAAATATTTATGTTGAAGGAAAAAAAATTCTCAGAAAAATCATGAGAGGCTCTAAATTCTTTTAGCATCTTAGAGATGAAGCAGCTTTTAATGAAATGTTGTATTTGGGGAACAAACATAAAAAGGCTGGACTGCCTGTAAGCCACTGTAAGATCTGTTCTTACTAAATTATCATAGAACATGGCTTTTAAAATAAGCATACTCAAATAAAATAGGAAGTAGGACGGCAGATATTTCTCAAAGGGGAAGGAGCTCAAGAAATGGCAGGAGGGGGAGAAAGGGAGAGGAAAGGGACGTAAAAATGAATTAAGATGTGTTATGTACACGTACCAACTCTACACGAGGAATGTAAACATTATACACTGCAAACATGTTACCCCTCCCAAAAGGAAGGGAGTCAAGAGATGGAGTGGAGAGGGAGGGAAAAGAAAGCAGATGAAAAAGGAATTGAGAAGCATTACGTACACATACCAACTCCACACAGGGAATGTAAACACCATGTACTACAGGCACATACTAATAAACAAAGGAAAACGAAAATAAGCATTCTATATGTCAGTAGTGACATCAATCAACCTCTGCAAGTGAAGATGTGAGGATATACAATATTAGCAGTTCTCCTGTCTACTTTTTTTTATTATTTAAAAAGGAATTATCGACTAAACTAATACAATGTTTTAAATATCACACTTTCCCTTCTTTCTCTTAGCCTACTTCCCACAAATATGACATAAAGAAAAGTATTTTGAAACTTTACGAATGCTCAGGCTATTTTTAAAAGTCTGATTTTCCTTACTTCTCCAATACTTCTTTGTGAATAGATGAAAGTAGACAACCCTTTAAGAATTCCAAAGAAAGGTTGGTTTGTTTCTCTTGTGCACCCTCAGCACACTTCTCACCTGCTATTTTGATATTAAGATTGGCATCCAGAAGCAAATTTTCAGCTTTCAAATCACGATGAACAATGTTCCGACAGTGACAAAAATACACGGCCGTGACGATCTGCTTGAACTTCCGACGGGCTTCCTTTTCCGCCATTCTACCATGGGCCACCAGGTGGTCTGTGTTGAAAAAGAGCACAGTTCTCACTTTGGATGCTGGTGTAATTTCACAAGTTACACTTCAGTGCTACAAAGATTCCCCACCAAATGACAGAATAAAAGAAGTGAAAACAACACAGTCCTGGTTTGTAGTTATAAAAACTCAGTAATAGGAATCTAAGCTATCTTAAGTATAAATCCAGTTATGCATAAGTACACTTGCACTGAAATAAGAAAAAAGTGGTGCAAGGGTTTAATAATATTTTTAAGAATCTTAACACAGAACATCCTCCTTTTCATATCCCCATTACAAAATTCTGCAAAAAAGAAGCAAACACATGAATGAAGATAATATCAGAAATATTTCCTTTGTTAAAGGTTGAATCAAAAAGCAGAGCCCTATTCATCAATCATCATAGCAAAGAGTAGATATTGTCAAGCGGGGGAAACTGCTTTATGCAGTCTGTTTAGGCTGGAATCTCTTGTTTTCTTAAACTTCTACATTTTGATATAAACACTTCTTTCGTCGTTTAGCAACATGAATACATCTTTATATCTGCACTTGTTGGGCTTATGGAAAGTTCTTAAAACTCTGTTAATAATTTTCATAGATAACATCAAAAGAAAGCCCAGCAAAGTTTCTATCAACTTAAATGAATCACTTTCTTGGTTGGTTACTAATAAGATACACAATAAATTCTGTAGTACCATACATTAGGCTGTCCTCAAAATTAAAAAAAAATTAATTTGATGGCCCCATGAACACTGCAGCAAGTTCTTTATGTACTATCCAAAATGATTAGAAGGATAAACTTGAGGCTTTTATAGGTAAATGGAGGCAACCTGAGACCATACTCATAAGTGAAATAAATCAAACTCACATTTGTAAATATCGTATTGTCTCCCTAGTGAAAAAAGAAAAAAAAGGGAAAGAAAGTACTCAAAAGAAAAGAACAACTGGAATGGGGAAAGGAGAAAAGGAAGAAGGGAAAAGATCATATGTACACAGGTATACATATATATGTGTGTACGTATATATACAAGATAGATAACTATACCACAATCTGTTAGTTCATCAAAAAGAACAGTTTTGCTTTCATTGCTTGATTATTTGATCATTTTATTCATGCCTCAATCTTGTAACCTGAGCAACTGCTTCTGGAATAACAATATGCAATGTATTAACTAGTGTTAATTTCCTACTGGTTTTTAAAATTCTGTACCATTTCTATCCTTTTTTTTTTTGTTTTCACTTTTTACAATTAAAAACAAAAACAAACAAATCCACCAAAATGGTTGCAGGGATACACTGAATCAATGACATACATAGTCTTGACCTCTTTGTGTCACCAACAACACATTCAGGTCAAGACAGCTGATGGAATTAGAACTGTCAATTGTGACACAGTATTTTCTGTTTGAAATTTCCTGTAGTTTCATCTGCACTGTCTTTTAGTCAAACAATTTAGCTGGGAAAATATTTGCCACCCTAAGCACCTGAGACAGTAAGAAAGTGGAAAGTTAGACCACATAAATAAATGTATTGTTTATTGGCTATAGTTCCATGAATAATGTTCGATTGTTTTGGTGAGAAATATCTCAGTCACCCATAGAATCAGTCAGGTATATATATTTTTTTCATCACACAAAAGAAATTCAGGTGGCCCAGAGGGAACCAGTAAGAAAGTTAAGCCCCTGCCTGTGAGCCAGCCAGAGCAAGGCATGAGGAGAACCAGGGAGGAAGCTAAGCTCCCACCTGTGAGCCAGCTGGCCAGTGGGCTAGGGAGAGAAAAACAGCCCCACTCCACCCCCCACCCCCATGAGAAACCAGCTAATTCGGAGGAACTGTATTGTTTGATTGACTTTGCAAGCCCAAAACCGGTAGACTAAGCAACTATTTAGAGGACAGCAATATGCAATATAGTAACTATTGTAGATTTCTTACTGTCTTATCACTGTTTTGATTTGTTTTATTGTTGTTTTAATCTCTTTAAAATTAAATTTTAAAAAATTCAGGGTAAAACATTATCACTAGTGCCAAGTCTAAGAGCATGAGGCAAGAAATGCAGGGAAAGGTAAAAAGAAAGAGCCAAATGGACGATCCATCTACAAAGCCATTTGAGAAATACTGAAACTGCATTTTGACAACGATTTAACATTCTGGAATGCAAACACTACAGTAAGTTTAAGAGTGTGTCTTGTAAGTAGATAACTTAAGAAAGATGTTGGGAATGGTGGCACATGCCTGCAACCCCATCACTCTAGGAGACTGCGGCAGAAGGATCACAAGTTCAAGCCAGCTTGGGCAACTTAGCAACTCAAAATAAAAAATAAGGCTAGAGGATGTAACTCACGTGAGCAAAGGCCTGGGGTTCAAACCCCAGTGGAAACAAGAAGGGGAGGAGGAAAGAGGAAAACCAGAAGAGACAGAGGGGAAAGGTGGGGAGGGAGAGGAGGGAAGGAAGGGGAGAGAAAGAGAAGAAAAAGGAGGACAAGGAGGAGGAAGACAAGGAGGAAGAGAGAGAAGGTAGAGGAGAAGACAAAAAGAGATCCACCCCTCAGAAAAACTGTTTGGAGTTTCATGTATCACACGTAAGATTTTGTTTTGGCAGTACTGGGAATTCAACCTAGGGCCTTCACAACTAAGCTACATCCACAGCCCTTTTAAAATTTTTTTTATTTTGAGACAGTGTCTCGCTAAGTCACTAAATGGTCCCACTGTGGTTGAACTTGCAACCTCCCTGTCTCAGCCTCCTAGAGTGCTGGGACTACAGGTGTGTACCATCATGCCTGGCTCAGGCATAAGATCTTTGAAGCATTTCCCTCAAAAGCTACTGTTATTTCCAATTTATTGGAAACTACTGTTATTTCCAAGATTGCCAACTTAATAGGAAAAAAAAAAAAGGAGGAAGAGGAAAAAAAGTCTTCCACTTGGAAATTTAAAGGGCTAGAACATAGCTTCTTGTGAAAGTTTAGAGCTAGTGATAAATGAGCTTACACTCTGATGTGTTTAGGCTTCTGGTAAAATATGTCATACGGACTTCAAACAATACAAAGTCTCTGACTAAGGATAGTAACATCATGTAAGCTGCTAAAGAACTGAACATCCATCAAATTAGAATACTTTGTTTTAAGAAGCTATTATCTCTAACAGTACCTGATTCTTTGACCCCCTATTTCTCATAAGAGGGGACTCATTATTCTAATAATATGTTTCAGTTGCTAAACTTTGTCTAATTAAAGAGCTTTGAAAAGACAGCTATTCTTGATGAGCATAAAAATAAACTCTTACGAAGGTTTACCAACAGAAGCTCATTTGGCCAAAGCCACCCATTAATTAAAATGCCCAAGAGACATTCATCTGGCAGTAAATACTAATTATCAGAACACATCAAAGTGCTTCTTAAATGCGACAGAATGATTAATTTTGTGATTTCCAAAATAAGTGATTTTCTTTTATTAAAAAAACTATTTATACACTTCTAAGTACCTTGTTTTCCTAAAATGATTGGAAAGTTCAAAATTGTTACAGAGGCCAGAAGCTAGTGGAATGCAGCACGACTCTGTTTATCTCTACAATGACACAGGAGTTGTCCTTTGACAAAAACGCTGACACTGTCATATCCTTGCCTCTTGATCTGTTAAATGGAAGTAATCTCCACTGTGTGCCACAGTCAAACACTAGGAATAAATTTGTACTTTTATAAAAAGTTATTGTATGTGACAAAACTTCAATTTTCAAAACTGTTTTAACTTTTTTTTAAAAAAATGGTTCACTCTATACAAGGTATATTTAAGTATTTCTTAATAGATCACAAAGTTCTTCAAGATTATGTGGTGCCTATGGGTGATAATTATACACATCAGTTTTCTCCATTAATAATTCTGGTTCAAAAGTATTTGTGGCAGCTGAATGGGTAAAACAATAATACTTAAACTACACACAGTTTAAACAATTGTTTCCTGCAAAGTCATCTACAGTAGTCCTATAGTTACAAATATAAAGAAAATATACAAATTACTTTTTTAAAATGTAACTACAAATATTTGATATTTCCTCCTATGTTTGGTGTTCAAGTTTTCTTCTCTTTAATAGCACTGTGCCCTTCTCAATACAGGTCCATGACTCAATCTCACTTAGACCGTGACTCAATCTCACTTAGACCATAGTCTCTGCTTTTATTTTGCCCATCTTATTTTTCCACCCTCCTTGTCAATTCATGTTCAGTGTAAACCTCAGGGTCTGGTGGGTGTGTCAGGAAGCCAACAGCCTGCAGTGGTTTTCAGTCCCTCTTGAAAATCGCCTTTCAGCTGCCCTCTGACAAATGGCTGCTTTATATTCCTATATGCATAACTTGCAGGCAGCAAAAGTTCAAGTTCAAATGTAATATTTAGCTCTCAGTAAGGAATATCAGAGTATTAACCCAGGCTTGCCTTAACAGAAGGTCACAGCATTTGCATAAATATGGGGGTGCTTTCAGAAGGCAAATAAAATAAAATGGTTCCTCAATAAACATAATATTCAAAGTGAGGTATATTTTGAACCTTGTTAGGATAAACTCTAGTTGCATGGAACTCTAAAGAGCTATTCACTTTCCTGGCAGTTCTGTGAGCTAGCTCTCCGAAGTCCTGAGTACAAACACCTTCCATATTCTCAGTCCCAGTCACCCCACAGCAAAGCCATGACCCTAGTTTCTGCTATTTCTAGATTCCTGTCCTTCCCCTCAAACCTCAGTGAGACACGTGCTACATAAAATCCATCACACTAAGTCATTTTTCACCATCAATTAACTACTTATCTATTTATCTATTTATTTAGGCCTGGGGAAAATTTAAAGTTTTCTTCTAGCACAACTCCACCCCAGCCACACAGGGACGAGGGGCTCTCAGATAAAAGGAGAAAATGGACTAATTTAATCTTTACCTGCTCTTCTTCATGCAATTAAAAAACTGATATATCCTTTGGGGTAATTTTACTAGGATAGGGAATGAATTCTGCAATTACGGAAGCACTAGAGATACCAGCATGTAAAAAATTCCTTCAGAATTCACTGTAATTTTGTCCCAGTGTAACTCAGGAAGAAGTATCTTGTGGTACACTTAGGTTCTAATCTTTCAAAGAACAAAAACACACAGAAGCCAGTCTTTGCTTCCCCAAACCAGCTTCACTGGAGTGTCAGAGGTATGCCACTAATGGGATAGTGGTGGGAGCTAATGTTTCTTAAAATAAGTCACTTTCCACTCTGACCAGACAGTGTCTCCATCTGTCTGCTAAGCCTACAACTCAAAGCTGATGCAAAACACTGCTGAAAAGAATAGACACTAACAGCAGCTAAAACAATGGGCAGAAACTTTGCGTTTCTCAGGATGAATAGCAAACTCAGTTCAGAAATGAGAAAAGACAAGTTTATGTGCTAGTCTTCTGTAGCTACCTGAAAAAATTTCAGCCATTCCAAGTTAACCATAACTAGTAGCTCTCTACTTTGCCACTCAGTTCTATCGTTTCTTCTTCTTACACCCATGGAAACGATTTCCTGTTTATCAAACAAATACTTCTTTCCAAAAGAGACAGGCAAGGCCAAACTCTGCTGCCCGTGGGCAGATTAACAGATGAATGCTCATTTTTCCTTCTCTCTCTTCCTTCCCTCTTTCCTTCCTCCCTCCCTTCTTCCATTCCTTTCTTCTATCTCTCTCTTTTTTTTTTTTCTTTTTAAAGACTACACTCTTCGTAATATTTTAACTGTCCTCTAACTTGTAGGCCTGGGCTGCTACTGACTAGAAGGTTTATTATTTGTCTTCCTTACCAAGAATCCAACTAACTCCTAGAAACTACAAACTTGTTTTTCACTTATAAAATTTTGTCATTTTAATAATGTTATATAAATGGAGTCATACACTGAGTGATCTTTTGAGACTGGCCTTTTCCATTCATCGTAATGTCTTTAAGATCCAACAAAGTTGTTGCATATATAAATCATCTGTCCTTTTTTATTGCTGAGCAGTCATGCCATAAGCAACAGTTAGTTGCTTATTCAATCACCTACTATTGAAGGACATTTTGATCATTTCCAGGTTGACTATTAAAAAGACAGGTGCTATGAACAACTATGTACAAGTATTTGTATGAACAGAACTTTGCATTTCTATGAGCCAGGTTAGTTCTTTTTTTTTTTGTACCAGGGATCAAAGTCATGACCTCGCACTTGCCAGGCAGGCTTTCATGCCACTGAGCTAAATCCCTGGCCCTCTGAGGGTAGTTCTTTTAAATCCTAAGCCACACCAAGTCATTTTTCTGTCCAGTCCTTCAATGGATTCCCAGCTCATGACCTCTGATCTCACTTGCCAATCTGCCCCTTGCTTTATCTTAAACATAGTAGCAACACTTTTGCCTCAGGGTCTTTGCTACTTCTATTCTTACACCTGAAATGCTCTTGCCCCAGATATCTAAGTGCTATTTTACAAAAATATAACCTCACTGAAACCTTCCCTGACCACCCATACCTAGATTGTCAACTATCCCCTAGTATTTTATATCCACTTCCTCTTTACATTTTATCATTTTTAAAGAAATTACACATTTTGCTTAGTTTGTGTATTGTTTGTCTCCCCCACTAGCACGTAAACTTAATAAGGACAGAGACTTTTTTCTGTTTTGTTCACTGCTGCTTCCAGTACTCAGAACAATATCCGGCACACAGAAGGCACTTACACACTGAAAGAGCAAAGCATGATTGAATGAATTCCTATCTTAGCTTCTTAAAACTATTTTCTAGACTTAGGATTTTTTTAGCCAAATTAATTTTGAATCAAGTATTATTAAAGACTTAAATGGATTTAAGTCCTCCCAAGCAATCCAAAGAGCCACACTAACATTTATTTATAAACTCAATCTACCTACAAGAGTCTATGCTGATATAAAAGCAAAAATACACTAAGTTTTCTGCCATCTTTCCTTTGGAGGAAACACAATTTCTCTGTAAGAGTATCTTATAATCTTAGTTTGACATTTTTTGAACTAAAACTATTTCTACCTTTCTTCTATGCTTCTTTACTACTCCATACAAAAGTGCTCTGGATATGATTAATTGTGAGAGTCACAGATTTACTAAAGGGGTATCAATCTGAGAAAAGACTATGGTCATCTCGATACCTGCAGGAGTTTGTTTTTATGACCTGCTAGAATACAGAAATTCTCAAATGGTCAAGTCCTTATATCAAATTTGCACATAATCTATGCATGATATTTGCACATAATCTATGTGTGTTCATCAGTAATACCTAATACAAAGTAAATGCTATATAAATAGTAGTTATAATTTACTGAATAGGAAATAACAAGAAAAAGTCTATGCATTCAGTACAGATACAATTTTTTTTCAAATACTTTCCATCCTTGGCAGACTGAATCTTTTTAATTTTAAAGAGAAGAAAACAAAACAAAACAAAACAAAACAAAAAGCAGAGTTAAACACAACAAAGCATTTCAGAACAGAACACTGCAAGTACTACAGGTCTTCAAAACATAACAATAGGAAATTAACAATGGTTACCCTAGTGTCTCTTGTTTTCTTTGAAATGGTTGTTCGTACATTCACACACAATAAAATCAAACAAAACAAAATAATATAAGGGCCAGGGATCTAGTTTAGTGGCCTAAGCGCCTGCCTGGCAAGTACAAGGTCATGAGTTTGATCCCCCAGTGTCACACACACACACACACACACACACACACACACACACAAAATAATAATAATATAAAACCAGATAAAACAAAAGAGTGAAAGCATTACAGGCCTTCAAATCAGACAACAAGAAATCAACAGTGGCTACATTAATGTCCTTTGTTTTCTTCAAAAAAGCTGTTCATATCTTCTCACATATTGCAATCAAATAGTAGAAAACAGATTTAAACTAATCAAATCAAAGAATAAAAGCATTACTGGACTTCAGAACCTTTTCCCCATACTTACTGAGGATTTTGTATCTTATTGAGTCTTTCAGTTTCTTATACTAGGGAGATGATGCAGTGTTTACACATGTGAGTTTGATTTATTTCACTTATGAGTATGGTCTCAAGTCGCATCCATTTACCTATAAAAGCCTCAGTGTGATCCTTCTTTATAGCTGAATAGTACTCTACTCTATAAAAGTACCACATCTTCTTTATCCATTCCTCAATTGATGGGCATTTGGGTTGTTTCCAAGATTTGGCTATTTCAAACTGTGCTACTATAAACATGGGTGCACATATATCACTGTGGTATGATGATTTCACTTCTTCTGGGAATATGCCCAGAAGTGGAATAGCTGGGTCAAATGGGACTTCCAATCCTAGCCCCCCCTTTTTTTTTGTGGCACCAGGGATCGAACTCGAGACCTCGCGCTTGCCAGGCAGGCGCTTAGACCACTGTGCTAAATCCCCGGCCCCAGTCCTAGCTTTTTAATGAACCTCCAGACTGATTTCCACAGTGATTGCCGCAGTCTACACTCCCACCACCAGTGGAGAAGGGTTCCTTTTTCCCCACAGCCTCTCCAGCATTTGTTATTGGTGGTTTTCTTGATCCTGGCCATTCTTTCTGGAGCGAGATGGAATCTCAGAGTTGTTTTAATTTTTGGCAGGCTGAATCAATGGATGCAAAACCCACAGATACAGAGGCCCAACTGCATCAGCTCTTACAGAAACACATTGTTTTTCACTCTTCACTTCGCCACTAAACAGCATCTGCAAACTAAGTACTTTTAATACTGTCATTATAAAAAGTTGGTTCTATCCTTTTCATGTCAAGTCCATTGTCATTAATGTACACGGGAAGATTTACTGATAAGTATTACAAATTTCTTCTTTAAAATATTTCTAAAATAAGCTATAAGCTCAGGCAGCCTGTGAAAAAGGATTCTATATATTTGGAAATGTCTTTCGAGAATGCTGTTCACATTTTTCTGAGGCAGTATGAATGTTTCTCATGCCACACCAATTTACGGGCAATGGCTGGCTGGCTAACTCTGTAACAGGGTTTTTACTATTGAACCCTAAGGCACAGAAAAATAGGTGCCGTGTGCTTCCATTTATGTAAGAAGTATGGGAACTACATGTACCATGTCTGTATATTTGTTTATATTTTCAAAAAGAATTAATGTTGAATGAAAAACTTATAAAAATGGTTGTTTATAGAGGAATGGAAAATGGATGGACACTGTACCTCTCCATTTTATAGCTTCAACTTTGAAAACGAAATGTCTTATGTTCGGAATCCAATCCAAACAATTCAGAATTTAATTAAAGAGAAGAAAAAATAATTGCCAAAAGTTGAAAACAAGCAGAAAAAAAAAAAGGTTGTGGATATTGCTCCTTAAGAAGGGCTTGGGTTCATTCTAGAGCAAGGGAGGGGTGTACAAAGGGACAACAGGACACCCAATTCAATGGACTGAAGCAGACCAAATGTACTGAAGTCCATATAATCATAATTATATTAGGAAACAAATAAAATCAAGCTTGCCAATTGTTATGGTTTGTGTCTAGATGTCTCTACAAAGCCTCATGCAGTCATGAGGGGTGGGCTTTTTGGAGGTGGCAGACTCTATAGAGTAGGCAATGCTGGGATTAAGGGTTCTAGGACTGCTGAATCAGTCCACTGATTGGACTGGCACCACCCTAAACACAGCAGTCTGGATAAGATAAAAAGGAAGACAGAGGCTTATTTCCCTCCTCACTCGCTATTTTTGGTGTCTTCTGCCGCCCTTCTTCCATGTGCCACCCTGCCTTAGAGTCAGCAGATTATGGACTGAAATCTCTACAAACTGTGAGCTAAATAAACCTTTCTTCCTTTAACTTTGGGTGTGGGGTATTTTGTCTCAGCAA
>RJWT010003601.1:0-35970 GCA_004365215.1 Cuniculus paca | reverse complement strand
ACTGTAAATGGAACAGGTGATGGAACTTTTACTTTGAAACTTTCTAATTCAATATGTAAATGTGTGTTACTGGTATTATTGTGAATGTTTCTACTTTATTTATTTTTGTCTTTTTGAGACAGGGTCTCATTATGCAGTTCAAGCTGGCCTTGGGCTCACTTTGTAGCCCAGACTGGTCTTGAACTCACAACAATCCTACTGCCTCAGCCTCCAAGTGCTAGGATTACAGGAGTGCACCACCATGCCCAGCTCGAATGTTTCTACTTTATATACAAGATTTTTTTATTGTTTGTTTCTGTGGAACTACTTTCAGAAACATTTTTGATTTTAAACAGAAACTTCTCTAAAAGAAAAAAGTTATTTTGTTTTTAATGATTATATGGTAGTCCTCAGACTTTTACATTTGAAAGGCATGAAAATGAGTAATTTATTAAGCTGCTTGCTTAAAATGACTAATTTATTTGGAACTTGTGATGTAATTTATTTTTACTAGAATATAGTGTTATCTTTATCCCAAATTTATAATGGAATTCTTTGCTCCTTTTGCAAAATTAGGGAGTCTGGAATGTGCCCAGAAATTTCTTACTGGGTACTAAATTTTGGACTAAATAAAAATCATATGGAAATGGTATTTTTATTTTTCTTATAACATCATTTATAGTATTTCTAATTGAGAACAATTTCTTAAGCGTATTTGTAAATACATACATATATTGGGAATGTTGGCCATGATGTATTCAAGGATTTAGTTTGTATCCTGAGCTTCTCTCCCTTCTTTCTTTTTATAATTTTCTGTAACGAACTTTAGGTACATACTGCAAGGGAACTCAAACATAATACTGTATAGTGGTCCAGGGAAGCTGTTGTTTTCCAATGTTTTTTACGATTCAGAAAAATAGTAACTGTGTTATTCTGTAATTCTTCATATATATTAAACATTGTGTTGAAGGTTTGTTTTCAGTGTACTAGATATAAAATGAATGATACTTCAAAGATTCCTGAGACTGAATATGTTTCTCACTAATGTTAATACCAGGGCAGGGGAGGATAAAGATGGAGAGAAAGTTAATAGGGATTAGATTAGATTAGATTAGATTAGATTAGATCAGTGCATATAATTCTTTTGATATAAAACATGTTAAATATGTCATTATGTACCTTTTCCTTGGGATTATAACCTCTACTTAGTTACTGTTATAACCTCTATTTGGTTACTATAAAGAGTCCAGATGAGTGAATTTTTAATACAGGCATATGCATATCTTTAATCGGATTTATATGGTATTGCAAGGAACCTTTTAGGTGTGTGTAAGGAAGATAAAAAGCAGTTTTGACAATAATGATCATTTTTAGTCACCATATTTAAAGTTACAAATGTTCCAGCTACAGGTAGGGAAGAATATTTAGACACAAAGTCATTATTAAGATAATCCAAGTATACTAATCTTGAAAAACACCAATTAATATTCTGTACTTCTCAGCACTTTTATTAGTTTTTGGTATTCTGTGGCCATAAATACATTATCATTTGCCCAACCATGACTTCTCATTTTGGGGTTAAAAAATGTGGTCAAATTATAGTTTAAACTAGAGTGAAAAAGCTGACAACTAGTCTTTATTTTCCTTTTTCTTTATTATAACCTTGAGTCATCAATTTAAAAAAATGTGTTATATGCTTAGTTCTACATATGATTAGTTCTGTAATTGATGAAAATCTAGTGGAATGAATTCTTGTACCTGAGAAGTTAGATTCATGTTGTGAGGCACATGAGGTAAATAGAACATATTTAGATACTTGTTTTTCTTCCTGAAACAGTAGTTTCGAAGTTGTGTTGTGTAAACTGACCGTCATACATTTTTCTCCCAATTTCATCCCATGCAGTTTAACTTAAGTGTGGATATCTGCATGAAATTTCATTTGAGAGTAGAGTTTTGTTGTTTTAAAAATGTGAGCATCTGTATTATTAGCGTATTTTATCTTACCAGTTATGTTTGTTTTATGATGACGATTGATTGGTAAGGCTTCTTTACCTAGCACCAGTTTCATTCTTCATCTCTTATTTTTCCTTCTTCCTTGTAAACCCTGCATTTTAGTCTTCCTCAGATTGTTTGATGTTCCATGAGAGAAAAAAAGGGTTTTATGTGTCTTCACCCATGGAACTGCCACATTCCTCAGTTGAGTTAGGTATAGCTCTCTTGATTATATCTCTCTAAAAGCCCTTACATTGTTTTGCAACTATTACTTTTCTTCAGAGCAGAGATCATCCACTTTGTCTTCATACTGCTTGGTGTTCCTTTAGTGTTCACATGTCTATTGAATGATTGTGTTTAGAAGTAGTAGAATTATTTTAGTGTACCCTCATGTGACTAAAACATCCCACATCTGGTCTGTGCAAAGGATTTTTAGGAAGTATCAGGTGTTGTGCTAAATTCATAAAAGGCACCCAGTTACATTTACGAATAATAAAGCCAGTCAATACATTTGGAAAAATTAGATGCCTGTGGCTTATGCAATACATCACATTCCATTGTCTAATCCTAAAAATTGTGGAAACATTTTAATAGTAATTCCATACAATCTTGACTGCCTGTGAGGATACTTATATATGATTCAAGCTATTAGTCAAAAGCGTCTTCAAGTATCAAGATGCACAATGATACAAGCACCCATAAAGGTTAAAAAATGGGCTGTGGAGCTCTCCTGTTGAATTCATATCACTGTCCTGCTTGTCAATAGTTGTGTAATCTTGGACAAATTACTTAATCATTCTATACCCCCTTTTTCTCGTGTGCAAAATGAAGATAATGATAATACTACTTTCTGTGGTTGTGGTGAGCAGTGTAAATGAGTTAATGGATTTTAAGTACTGTACTTAAAAGAATGCTTAACAAAGTACTCCATATATATCAGCTGTCATTAATTTAAATAGCTTATTTAAGCAGATATTTATTATGTATCATTTTCATCTTTTAAAGATATCTGCTGGACTGTGTGGCTAGGTAATTTGAAAGAAATGACATTTTCTGTTTAAGTAGTATTCCTTTGTCTAAGGTTTTGCTTTCCTTGGTTTCAGATACACATAGTCAACCACAGTCTAAATATTAAATGGAAGATTCTAGAAATAAATAATTCATATGCCTTAAGTTTTCTGCAATTCTGAGTAGCTTGATGAAATATGGTTCATCCCTCCCAGTACATAAAGTATTCTTTTGTCCAGTGTATGCAAGCTATATATGCTATCTGCTCATCAATCACTCAGGAGAATATGGGTTATCAGATCAACTACTGCAGTATTGGTAATACTTGTGTTTAAGTAACCCTTACACAGTCCTGGACGCTATGTGACTCACTTCATCTTATGTAGACACTGTATATTCTAGCATCACAAAATGAGGGATAGATAACAAGATATTTTGAGGGCCCGGTGTGGTGGCACACATCTGTAATCCCAGCACTCTGGAGGCTGAGGCGGGAGGATCACTTGTGAGTTCAAAGCTAGCCTGGGCTACAAAGTGAGTTCAAGGCCAGCCTGAACTGCATAGTGAAATCTTGTTTCAAAAAGACAAGAAAAAAAAATTTTTTTTTGAGAGGTCACCTTTACACAACTTCTATTATAGTAGGTTATTGTAGTTGTTCTGTTTTACTGTTGTTAATCTTTTACTGTGCCTGGTTTATTTGTTAAACTTTATCATAGGTATGTCTGTATAGGAACAATGCAGTCTATATAAGTTTCGCACTGATTTCAGTAGGCCACTGGAAGTCTTGGAAGCTATGCCCCAAGGATGGGGGGTTGTCCTATCATTGTTACCATATCTCTAAACTGACTCCTCCTCCCTTTTTCAGTGGACCAGAGACTATTCCTTTTGGATGAATTAACATGGGAATTTGGAAACTATGTTTCTCTGTTTTCTGCAAATTAGCACTATGTTCAGCAGAAGAGAGAATGGAGAGAAATAGTGAGTATAGGAATCCAGTGACAAGTTCTTAAACGAGCCTTAACCTGTACCACGTAAGTCCTAAACTTTCATATTCCTTAATAAAGGATAGATGTTCAGCTTTTGGGAGGGTGGAATTTTTACCTGTTTTTTAAAAGTGAGTTTGTTTTTTAAACAAGGAGTAGGGCTTTTATGATGTATATCAGAAGGCATGTGGTATGAGCTATTAAATATGTACATTTTAGAGGCAAAAGTTTAAGGGAAGAAAAAACTTTTCTTTGGAGGTATTTTATAAAGTGATTATTCATTTCTTATTGTAACACATAATCTGCTTTTTATAGTTACTTTGTCTTTCTCTTATATAACAATATAATGAGAAGTCAGTTGGGTAACTTTAAACTGTTTTTATTTTTAATTGAAACAATAATTTTGCATATTTTTGGGGTCCAGTGTGATTGTTCAGTATGAATATATATGCAGTATGTATTGATGGAGTTAGATAAACATATCAATAAAAGAAGGAATTTAGCCAATAATGTTTAGTACTTGTAATACTAACTGAGAGTGAGTTGAAAGTGAGGGACCAGGATATAAATGTATTTTAGGCATTTCTCATTGTATACTGCTTATGATAGTATATAATACTACTTATAATATTTGATAACTGCTTCTTGGGAGGTCCAAGCTGCATAGAAAATATATAGGATTTTGAAAGTTAGGAATGATACCAGAAAAGTGTTAATTTATAACAGTGTAAGGAAACAAAATAAGACATTAGTAAATGGTTGTTTTTAATGACAGTGGCATGCTGTTTACTCATCTACCCTGAGAAATTTTAATGCTCATGCAGATTTATCAGATTTATCGTTAAACTAGTATTGTCATAAAACTAGAAAACTGGTTCTTAATATTAGCACATTTTTTTCTCAACTGCCATTTTTACCTTTCCTGACAATGGCAGGAGTCAGGTCGTACTAGGAAAACAATTTCTAGAATAAACAGTTTTGGCCAAGCCTATTTCCTCTGTAAAATCCAAGACACCATGTTTGTGTTTAATGTTATCTACCCTTAAAATTTCATTTCCCTTCAACTGTATGCCTTTCTGTGTTTATAAGCCCAACTTCTTGTTTTACTTCTTACCTCAGTTCTTGTTCTGTGTTGTTGTTGTTCTTGTTTTTATTTAATCAGCAAAGAGCAATACTGTCCAAACATTTTGAAACACCTGAAAAATGTTTGGTTACATAGAAGCCTAAGTTAGATTTATAGGATTGAAACCCAGTTTGGTCTCCTTGATAGCATCTCTGTATTTTCATTCTTTTCTCTTTCAGAAAGCTTGTAGTTGCTAGAAGTAGCTTCTCAGTGAGTTAAATCTGTTTTCCCTGTTTCACTTACTGGTCCTGAATACTGTACAATCTAAGACTATTTGTTTGAAATTTATTATTATACACAGTACACCTTAAGAGTACTTGAAAATTATTCTATGCCACTGAGTCTTCTTTTTTGCTGCTCTAACAAGAAAAAGCCCTAAATTTCAAAGTACAGGCACGTGATGTGGTTTACAGAGCTTCCCCTATCCATGTCTCTAAACTCACGACAATATCTTGTTTGTCAGTACACCTCTTAAAGGATAGTGACCAAAACTGAGCTACTTCAGATGTGGTCTGACCACTGATGAGTACAATGAAGCTATTGTTTGAGTACTGTACTTCTATTAACGCAGCCTGAAGTTTGCATTCCTGTTTTTTTGGCAGCATTATCCTTTGATCGTATTGAGCTTATGGTCAACTAAAACACTGTCGTGTTTTCATGTGAGCTACTTTTATCTAATCTTTCTCTTTCTTTACTTTCCAGTTGATACTTTGAATATAAATTCACGTTTTATGTATTACATTACTATGAAAATTCAAATGAACCTATCTTATCAAATTTCATCCTATTTAACTATCCAGCAATAGCAACTGATATTCGTATAAAACAGTATAGTTTCCTGGTACTTTCACATTGGTATGTTTGTGTGTGTGTGTATGTATGTATGTGTGTGTGTGTAAATCTACAACTATCTGACAAAAGAGAAAAAATTATTTTACACTGAGTCAGGAGTTGGCAGAAGTGTTACTTTATCATGTGCTCTTAGATTCCAGATTCTGTGCTTATCTTCTCACTGTTCATTTATTTAGTATGCATTTAATGTGTTCATTACTGTGTGGTAGGCACCATGTAGAGTTGATGAATAGATGATCAGGACAAGTTACAGTCTGTTATTCATGTGATTTTTATGGTCCAGCGTATAAATAATTACTAAAAATTACTGAGCACTTTTCTTGAGGAATGCACAAGTCCTGTTCACAAGTATTGGTTTTCTTCTGTACCAGGATCCTCATTGTAGTAGTAGTATACTTCCAACTCCATTGGCATACGGTTTGACTACTTGACTTTCCTTGACCAACAGTGTTAGAGGAGGTGACATGTCCTGTGTTTGAGCAGATGTTTTCCATCTGCCTATGTCCCTTATCCCTCTGTCATGGAACCAGCTAAGGCTAGGTTGCAAGAATGTTGGAGCAGAGTTGAAACCAGTCCACGACAGACAAAAATGCGAGAAATGCATACTGTGCAGTATTTGTATTCTAGAGCACAATGATTTTTACATCATTTGTTACCATAGGATAACTCCAGTAAGTTGATACTGGCATCGTTCAAGCTATGTGAAAATAAATAAAACTTAGCCATTTCCTCAAGAAACTTACAACCTTAGTGGATGCCTTAAATTTCTGTGAGTTACTGGGAGTTAAGGAGGCAGAAAGTATATTGTGAAATGGTCTGGGAACTAGCTGATCTTTCTTGTCTTTCATCTCATCCCTAGGCTGAATAAGTCACTACGTTTTAAAGCCTGGGTCTGTAATCCAGCTACTCACTGTTGTAGCTTCTTATCAAAAAGTTATTAAGCATATTTTCTGTGCCCTCCTCCAAATCACCTTTTTAAAACAAATGTTTAAGAGAATGGATTTCTACAGAGTAGTTATTAGAAACTTTCTGCATACATCAGCATTCACTAGATAAGGTAGGACTCTGTTTAGTTGAACTGTTTATCTAGTATGTCCAAGATACATGAGGCCCTCGCTTTTATGTGAATTTTATTTGTGAGCGTTCAGATTTCCCACAGCTACATCTATGTGGGCATTTCACTTCATGTGGAATATTTGAGAGAAAAAGTCTTGGCTGGGGTTTGCCAGTAACTCATTTCCTTACTATGAAAAGTTAGGGAATGCATGGCTGGAGTGCAGGAAAGTTTTGAAACCTTTAAATGATTACATTAAAAAACTTATATAAGTATACATTGCTCAGGTCTTTTAACTTTCACCAGATTATCAAAGAGAATCATATTCTAGGAGGTTACTAGACCTGGTATAGAGTGAGACTGGAAGTAGAATAAGGAGTTGGAGAACACCAGTATGTAAGGGACAGGTGAAATAGGAGTCCAGAAAGAAATCAAAGGCATAATTAGAAAGGTTTTGAGAACCAAGGGCCTGTAAAATGCCAAAGAAGCCAATTCATTACTACTTAATGTTAGTTTGTTGGTTTGTTAATTTTAAAATCTGGAAGTTCTCAGCACATCTTTATCTTCTTTATGATTCTATGGAAATTACCAAATTTTCAGAGGCATTTAACATCTTAGAGTATTTTCTTCATCTGTAAGTATGAATTTAATGCAATTTCTTATTTTGTCATCTCCTTCCTAGCTTGGATTTCAATTTCTTTCTTCTTCTCATCCTTCCCAGATAAAAAAGACTGACTTAAGGTAGAGTACCACGGTCCTCTTTATACAGTTGTTTAGGTTATGTTAATAATTTTGTCCAAAAAAAGTAACCTGGCATCGTCTTATTTTCATTGCTATTTCTGATGTCTTTTTTAACAACTTTATTGATGTGTATTACAAAATAAATTATACATATCAAAAAGTTTACAATTTGATTAACTCTGACTTGTGTGTATACCTAGGAAGCCATTGCCACAATCAAGACACTAAATATATCTGTTACACTCAGAAGTTTTCTAATGGCCTTTGATAATTTGCCCTTGTATTTCCCAGGCAACCACTATTTGTTTTCCTTTACTTAACATTTGTTTGCTTGTCTTAGAGTACAGTATACATGTTTTCTTTTGGTCTGACTTGTTTCACCCAGGATGATTATTTTGAGATTCATTCATATTGTAATGCATATCAGTAGTTGCTTCTTTTTATTGCTAAGTGGTATTCTGTTGTATGGGTATATGTACAACTGTTAGTTGTATGGATATTCATTCACTTGTTGACAGAAGTTTGGGTTGTTTCTAGTTTTTGGCTTTTGAAAGTAAAGTTTCTATAAATATCCATGTGTATGACTCACCAATTTTTTAAAAACCTTAGTTGGTCTCTTACTGAGTTTCGAGGGTATTTAATGTGTTTCAGATAAAAATTCTTTATCAGATTTGTGATTTGCATGTATTTCTCCAGTGTATGGTTTGTCTCTTCATTATTTGAGCATTGTCTTTTGAAGAGTAGAGATTTTAATCTTGATATCTCATCTGTTAATTTGTTATTTATATGAACATATTTTCTTGCCTAATCTAATATTACAAAGGTTTTTCTCACAGAACTTTTATAGACTTTTAGGTTTTATATTTATGTCAGTGATCCATTTTGAGGTAAATTTTGTATATAGAAAAATTTAGACATTCTTACAGTACTCTTTGCCATTTGTTGAAAAATCACTTTTTTCTACTGAATTATTTTTGAACCTGTATCAAAAATCAGTTGTCTGTATATATGAGTTCTGTTTTTGGAAGTTATCTGTTCCATTGAGGTATTTGTTTGTTTTGACTTCAGTACTACAGTAAATCCTCCATTTTTGAAGGAATTCTGTTCTGGAAAATTGTTCAAAAGTGGATTTCGTTTGTAAGCCTAGTCCTAACCTTAAGCCAACAAAGCGAGTCTTGTACAGTACACTTGTGAAAGTTTATAACTCCAGTGTTCATAAGTCAGGGATTTACTGTACACACTCTCATAATTAGTGTTGAAATCATAAAGTGTTAATTCTCCAATTTTGTCTGTTTTGAAAAATTGTTTTGTATTTCAAAATCCTTTGTACTTCCTTAATAAATTTTAAAATAAGTTTGCCAGTATTTTGAAAGATAATGAAATTTTGATTAGCATTGCATTAAATCTATAGATAATTTGAAAAGAAGTAGCATCTTAAAAGTATGGAATCTTCTGAGTCATGAATATGGGCTAGCACTCTACTAAGATTCCTTTAATTTCTCTCCACAGTGTCTGATGATTTTTATGATACAAATCTTCTATAAAGTCATGTATCTCTTGCTGTCAGTCAGGTTCTCCAAAGAATTAGGACCAGTGGGGTGTGTGGCTTATATTGTGAGAAAGAGAGGTCAAGAATTGGGGGAGAATATAACTTTTAATGACTGCCTTATGTGGTTTTGGTGTCTGACGAGTCCAAAGTTCACAGGACAGGCAGGCAGGCAGGAACTTGAGGCAGAATTTCTGTTGAAGTCTTGAGTAGAATCCCTTTCTTCCTGGGAAATCTCAGGGTTTTTTCTCCTAGATCTTCAATTCACTGAATGAGGCCTACCCATGTTTTATATACCATCATTTGAGTGTAAACATTAATCACACCTACAGAATATCTTGACAGGAACATCTAGACTAGTGTTTGACCTCAGTCTTGTCAATTTTATACATTAAATTAACCATCACAGCTTCTAAATATTTCATATTTTAATGTTACTTCAAATGAAATGTATTTTCTTCTTTAATTTCTGATGGTTATTTGTTTTTTTTAATTATGGTCACCTTTTTTCCCCTTTTTTCTTTTTGGTACTAGGGATCAAACTCACAACCTTGTGCTCGCCAGGGCAGGTGCTTGTGCCACTGAGCTGTATCCCCGGCTTCACTATTTTTTTTTTATTAGTGCGTGTTTGTAATACCTAATGTTTACATTCCTAATGTGGAATTGTTTTGTATACAAAACACATTTTAAATCCCTTTTTCATCCCCTTTTCTTCTCCATTTTTTGATCCCCTTCCCACTTAAGACAGATCTCTCACTACTTCATAATATCTTTCACTTTATTCTTTATTTATAGTTTGGGTTTCTCATCTAAGAGAAACTGTATGATATTTAAGTGTATGTGTCTGATTTATTTCACAAACGTTATGGTCTTAAGGTACATCCGTTTTCCTAGAGATGTCTCAAGTTTTTCTTTATGACAGAGTACTACTCCATTGTGTGTAAGTACCATATTTTCTTTGTCCAGTTATCTGTTGATGAACATATAGGCTGCTTCCAGGATTTTGCTGTTATGAGTTGTGCTGGTGTATTTTCATCTTAAATTAGGATTACCCAGTCTTTTTACATATGTTTTTAAAAATAAGACTTTTAGAAACGTCTTGCTATTTAACCTCTCATGTTTTGTTTATTGGAATCATCTGACAAATAGCTTTTCTGTTTTAAGAATCTTGTCTTTTTTGAACCATCTTTCTTGTTCTTTTCATGATATATTCTTAAAGATGTAGATGAGTTAGAGTCTAAAACCTTGATAATCAGCAAAATAACTGATTGCCATCTAAAAGGGAAATAAGAAAATTTGGAAAAAACGATATGAATTTGCGTTTTCGGTATCATTTTCACTTTTCTTTCTTTTGTCAGGTCACATAATGTTTTTGAACCTCAGTTACTCTTATGTAAAATGGAGTAGTGTTCATTTCATGCTCGTTGAGAACTGTGAAACTTGTTGCAGAACATCAGCAAGCTTTCTGTTGTTTAACAACTTGGATTTCATTAGCAAAGCCACATCTGAGTGATCTAGATTAAAGACTTAAGTTTTATGTTTGTTTTTTTGATGGTAGTGGGAATTAAACCCAGGGCCTTCACACTGTGCTATAACTAACCTCAGACCCCCCACACACCCCTTTTAAAAGTTGAAGACAGGGTTGCACTAACTCAGTTGCCCAAGTTGGGCTCAAATTTGTAATCCTCCCTCAGCCTCACAGAGTGTGGGGATAACAGGTGTGTGCCACAGACTTTGTATATCTTTTATACTGTATTTTGCTAATTACACACTTGTGTTTTCAAAAATAGCGTTTGTGAGATTTTTTTTTCCCTTTTAAAAGTCCCTGTGGCAGTTGACTAGCATAGTAATAAAGAGTACAGCTTTGGTTTCAGATACAGATGTAATTATTGACTATATAGAGATACTCAGTAAAAGCTAATAAATATTTACTACTAATACGTGATTCCTATGTAGAGTTGGAATTTTTTTTCCCCCCAGCGCCGGAGATCGAACTCACAACCTCGCACTTGCTAAGCAGGCACTTAAGCCACTGAGTTAAATCCCCGGGCCCTAGAGTTGGAATTTTTGAGCTGAGTAGGATCTTAAGAAGTTTAGTCTTTGTTCATTTCATAGAAGAAGAAAGAATTTAGATCCAAAGAGATTGAGTGGCTTACAATACATAAACATTAATAAAATAAAGTAAACTTGGTTTTATTATCCGCCTAGTTGTGAAATGATTCTTGAGAAATACGGAACTGAGGAACATCAGCTTGCTTTATGTCTTGTGCATTCTTCTCCGTGGCTTTTATTTTACACTTTTCCTTGAGCTAAGGATATTGAGATGAGTCAGACAATTTTTCCCTTAGTATGGAAACAGTCAAACAGTTGCATAGAAGTTAAATGCCATGATAAAGGCAAGCTTCGTGCATTGTGGGAGTTTATAATGGTCATGTCTGTTCAGTGGCTCTAAGTTTAGAGTCTGTTTACATATAGAGTTGGCTGTACTTATTTTAGTTTGGTACATATTGTGTTGTCTTGGCTGTTTAACCTTTCCTGTACTATCTTGTCTTGTAGCCATAGGCCAGGCTAAATAAATGTAAGCCAATTTGAAGGCCATGTGCTAACGGGCCAGTGGGTTAATTCATATCTGACTAGTAATGCCTCTCTTGACAACCATTATAATGACAGCATTGTCTTATTTTAAGTAGAAATCCATTTAGAGAGTTGGGAGCATAGCTCAGTAGTAGAATGCTAGCCTAGCATGTGAAAGTCTGGGTTAAAACCCACACCATTTTAAAAAACAAAAAAGAGGAAACCCAGTTAAAAACTAAGAATAATCTTGAATAGTTTTCCAACTCTTTAAGTAATGCAGATTTTATTCTTAGTTTTGAAAGATAATTGAGGAAAGTGGAAGATAATTGAGAATCATGTTAATTTTGGTTCGTTTTGCTTTTTCTTTTTTTTTTTTTTTGCTTTTACTGTTTTTTACACCTGTGATGTACACATTCCTAAAAGAACTAACACATGACATTTATTGTTAATATTATAACATTTTCAGAATCTTATGGTACCAAAATTGGATTCAGAGAACAGGTAGATAGAATAGCACTGCTATAATTAAGGAGAAACAGTCTTTCCTTTTAAGCCTTTTTGTTTCAGTAGCTTATAATTTTCTGTGAAACCCAGACATTATCCATTGAACAGGTATGTTTTATTTTTGTTTTTGTACTGTGTTGTCAAGTTTGATTAAAAAGGAAAGATACTTCTTGTATTCTACATAAAGAACGTCCCTATTTGTATTTTTGTAAGATTCATTTCCATATCCCTGATCTTGCCTTTGTTTAAAAATAAGACCTTTTGTCCTACAGAAGGCTGTCTTGAAATGTGTATATCCATAAGATCAAAATCTGTAAATATGGTATACATTGTTGAGAATATTTGATTCCTGACAACTATATTATATTTGCACAAAATATTAGATGACAGCCAGTTTTGGCAGTGTAACGTGGCAGGTGATCTGGCATTATCCTTCTCTTGGGTCATATGAGGATAAAGTTATCATCTTCCTTTACCCATCTCCTGGGCCTTATGAAGAAGGAAGCTAGAATCGTGGAAATTTGAATTGAGAAAATGGAATTCAAGTAAGTAGTTTAAAATATGATAAGACCAAATTATGTACGAATAACTGCACCATTTTGTACAGATTGAGGAAGTGCACTATGGAAGTATTTTCTATGAAATGGTAAATAAATTATCCAAAGAGAATCATTTTAGTATGTATAGAAAGTGTCTGTAGCTATACTAAACATGAAACTCTCAGCTGTCTAAATATCACTTTGCAATAATTAGTCATCCTCTCAGTTCCCAGCAAAGATAGCCTAGTGTGAGTCTGAGAGCTGGCTCTTCAGCCAGGCAGCTGTGTGCAGAGTCCAGTCTTTCAGGAGCTGTGTAACTTTGGGCATATTGCCTTCATTTTCAAAAAGAGTACTAGTGGTACCTGCTGCCTAGTGGAGTGGGGAGTTAATGAGTTAATACATGCAAAGTACTTGGTGTACTGCCTCAAACGTAGTAAGCCCTGTGTGTTAATTGTTCTTATTACCGATACATATTTCTAACACATTTTAAGTGACCGGTTTTAGTAGTGAAGTTTTTATAGAGAATTTGACATTTGAACTGAGCCTCAGAGGATAAACAAGATTTGTAAATGTGAGATGTAAAGACTTGAAAATGGTGAAAGTCAAGACAAAATTTAGGAGAGAATAATTTTCCTCCTACCTTTCTCTGTTGCATACTAGCTGTATACCTGCTGCTACTGACTTCAGCCTTTGATGAACAGTCCATTATCTTTTGAATCCTGGCAGTAACCCTACAAGATAAATATTTTAAATTGTCATTTTACAGATGGGGAAATAGACAACAAAAAATAAAATCACTTTCCAAAGTCACAGAGTTAAATGTTTGTCCTAGTTCTGTCAAACTGTAAAGCCCAGGCTTCTTAATTATTATCTAATAATGACTTGCTAGGAGGATATTATTCTGAAACAGTATTTCAAAGGATAAATGCTCCAGGATTGTAGTTCAAATCATTTGAAATATTATAATACTAAGCATGCATGTGTTCTCTTTGTCACTGAGATACTTTGGATCTGTGTTTTCTAATTTTGAAAGATTGAAGAGAAATACGAATGCCTGTTGTTGATGATTGTATCATTTCCCTGTAATTCTGTCACTACACAAGTACTTGATATTTCTGAACAAGGAGTATTTTGGTTATTGAAATTTTTATTTTCTTACTAGAATTTACAGTTTCCCACACAATGGTATCCTTATTGGAACCTTAAGATGTCAAAGTTTCTGCACACTTCTCCTGTCTAGAATTGACTGCTGTTTGGTTACCCTTCACAGCTCCCTATGTCACGGAGATATCTCTGGATCTGTGTTCCAGTGTTCAGCATTTATGGTGTCATGTTGTCAGGATAATCTTAATTTTGTTACTGCTTACTCCTTTCATCATGTAGCTACTTGTCATACCGGTAGTCTTTCTTTTGTAACTTTTAAAGAATTGGTAATTTCATACTCATTCTTTTTTTTTTTCCTATCAGCTATCTCACTAACCTAATTTAGACTTAAATTTTAAAGTTTTCCGTCTCCCTGTTTGTCTTTCTTCTATTAATTAGATAAGTTGTTTTTTTTCCTGTTTTTATTGACTTTTTTTTACTATTTAAAACTTTTTTTGAGCAGATGCAGCCAGTAACTCATCTGCTAGCTTTGCTTCAGACTGTAAAACTAGAGTCAGAATTAAATGAACCATAATCTTCTTAACTAAGATCTTTTTCTAGGATTTACATAATTCCTTTCACTTTTGAAAAAGAAGAGCATTGCATAGACACAGATCACTGTCAGAGATTAGCTAAAATTAAAAAATAAAAAACAAAATCTGTCAGGATTTGTCAACATGTTGCCCTGCTGTATAGCCTAAAAGAAATTAGGAACAATTTTACATGTAAGTAAATACAATCCTTCCAATTTGTTGTGAGTTTTTGTTTTCTTTTTTATGTGTTATTTCATATTATCTACAGTAATAGCTTTCTATCACTGTAACAAATACTTGAGATAATTAGCTTATGAAGCCAGGGATACAGCTCAGTGGCACAGCACCTGCCTGGCAAGTGCTAGGTCCTCAGTTCGTTTCCTGGTACCAAAAAAAAAGGAAAAAAAAAGAGAATTAGCTTATAAAGAGAAAAATGTTATTTTGACCTACCATTGTAGAAGTCCATGGTTGTTTGGCCCTGTTTTGGGGTGACCTGTGGTGAGGCAGTGCCTCTTAGCAGAAGTGTATGGCAAAAGAAAACAGTTCACGCAAAGCGTATGGCAAAACAAAACTGCTCGTGGCCAGGAAATGAAAGAGAGGGGGAAAAAAGGAGCTATAGTCCCCCTATTCCTTTTGAGCACACACCCTCAATGACCTGAAGACTTTTTCTAGACCTTACCTCTTAAAGGTTCCACTGCCTCCCAGTGCAGCACTCTAGAGAACATGCCTTTAACACACGGACCCTTGGGGCACCTTCCAGATCCAAACTACAGCATTCACCATCATCATGAAACAGACCTTATGATCTGGATTATTGCCCACAGTTTATAGCCAGTTGCGTATCCTCTGAGCCTTCTCCATCTCACCATCATATATGTCACCAACAAGATGATCTTTCTTAAACAGGTACCTCCTCTTGTTTTGTCTTAAAAATCTTCATTGCTTTTAATAGTCTCTAAATACCTGACATGCCTCATCCAACCTCTCATGCCTCTTTCAGAAAACTTGCAAGCTCCATAAAAATATGTGCGTTATCTACATTATTCACTATTGTGTCCCAGTACTTAGATCAGTGCCTGAAATAGCTACTTATTTCATTAATACTCCAGGCCAGAGCTTCCCAAAGGGTTTGCCATTAGCAGGTTACACGGATTCGATTGATGCCTTTTACCTTTGGAAAGGCCAAATAGGACTTGGTTCATGGTCCAGGGCTCCGCTAAGAGTAGTTGGAGCAGTGCATCTCTACGTGATGACAGTGATATGCTTAGCATAGGCAAGAAGATGATCTTCAACCTGAATATCTATTTCAGCAGCCCATTTTGTAGTACTCTTCTACCCATTGTGAATGAGGGATCGTGGAACTGCTGAGTTTGTGTTCCAGGAGCCTGAGAAGCCAGCACAGCTGAAAATGCTTCTGGTCAGAATTTGGGGGCAGGATACAATAGAGGACAGGAAGGGCTCTCTGTCACAGGGAAAGTCTCAACTGTGTTATCACATTGGTTGGATACATTTGGTACATTTATGGCTAATGTTCCCATTTAATGGTATTCAAGTTAGCCATAGGCTTACCAAGTTAAAATTGTATGATTCTTTTATAAATTATTTTAAAATATTGTAACACTGGCATGACTGATATGGAAGCATTCAAATAGGTTCACCTCTTCATGTTATCCCAAGAATTTTTTATATTACTTACCGATGAAAATAGTTGTTGAATAAATGCGTATAATTTTAACATAAATATGTGAAGACTAAAAGAAGTGACTTACTGCACTTAGTATAAATTTTGTGATACTATTTACTTGTAATTATGTATAATTTTGAATGTATTACTTAGGAATGAATCTAGGAAAAGATACACAAGGCTTCTAAAGGTTTAAAAATGCTTACTGAGAAATGTAAAAGAATATCCAAATAAAGCACAACTATTCTGTGCTTATGAATTTAAAAAACTCAATGTTTTTAAAATGTCAGTTCCTCTCAAAGTGGCCTGTAGATTCAATACAATTCCAATCAATCTGAATAGATTTTAGTTTGTGAAATTTAATAGGCTAGTTTTGGGGAGTTTTTTGTTCTTATTTTTTAGTACAGAGGATTGACCCCAGAGCCTTGACACTGAACTGCATTCCCACCCCTTTTTAAAACTTTATTTTGAGACAGGGTCTTACGAAATTGTGCAGGCTGGGCTCAAACTTTTCATCCCCCTGCCTCAGCCTCAAGAGTGCTGGGATTACAAGCATGTGCCACCATGCCTGGTTTTCTGGGTTTTTAAATGTTATCTTAGTCTTCTACCCAAAGTACAAAATTCTTTTATTCCGTAATACTTATTCCATTTTATATGAAGTTATTTTCAGCTTTGATGTGTAATATGTAAAGAAAATACAGTTATTTCTCACAGTACTGGAGGTCGGGAAGTTCAATTCAAAGGACCAGCATCTGCTGCAGGGCTCCATGGTACTTATCTCACAGTGGGAGGTGGAAGAGGCGTATAGTACGTGCACACAGGGAGTGAGGATGGCTATGCTGCATAGGATGAAAGGGTGCCGAATTTACCCTTTTTTCAAGAATCCATTCCCCAAGTAACTGACCTAGTCCCTCTGTAAAGAGCAGTGACCCAATTCATGAAGGAAAAACCCTCATGACCTGTGCCTTCCTAAAGGTGCCATCTGTCAACATTGTTCCATTGGGGATTAAATTTCCAACACATGAACTTTGGGGAGCACATTGAAACCGTGACTGCTTTCTAATAGCACTTGAGGGAGATAATGTCTTCATGGATTGTCATATTTTAGAAAGACACTGTAATTATAAAAAGGTATGTTATAATAGGTCTTGCATACTTGATGATTCTACTTCCATGCATTTAATTTTCATGTTGTCTAGAATACTTTATACAAAGTATTCAACATTTGAAAAAAAATCTCATAACCCTAAAGAAGAGATTTTCTCATAGAAATTTCTTTTGATGAATCTTTAAAAAAATTGAACTGAGAACAGAGAACCAAGTTGTTTAAAGGAGAAAATTGTAGTAACTGGTTCATTGCAACTTAATGTGCAGCATCCTCATTAGTCAAGTATCATGTGCCTATCTAGGCATGAAATAGCTATTTTTTTCACTAATTTAAATCTGGAAAGTTTCAGTTGTAAAACAACTTGAATGGTCTTTGTTGCAAATAGCCACTGATTTTGTTTTTTTACTTTTGTCTTCTAAAATGATGAAGGTCAACTTGCATCCATAGAGACCACATGCACTTCTGTCATTATTTCTATAATGAATAGTTATTTACATTTAAATGAAAAAAATTTCAAAGAACAACCTTTAAATATTATCACAGGGTAAATTTCAGTGACTGAAATTCTTTATTCCATAGTTTCTCAGAAAAAAAAAGTATTAAAAATTAGTAACCCTTCAAACTTGGATTTATTTTGGGTTTTTTCAGTAGGTACATGTGGGGTGAGAATGTATGTATGCATGCTCACATATATACGTTCTTTTCTTGGAAACTCCTGACTTAATTACAGATTTTTATGGTTTTGATAGGGTTTTAGTTAAATAGTTATTTTACATGTTTCAAATGAAAGCAAATTGATGGAGTACAGGTAATCTATATTTTACTTAAGTCTTCCTCTCTTTTTCAGGAAAAAATATGGGAAACAAAATGATGTCAATGTATTGCTTTATAAAGAAAACCAAGGTCATGAGTTTTTTCTTAATGTTCATTTTGCTTTGCTCAATTCCATGGCCTGTACATCCCTAAAACATGGATCTGTTTGGAATAGGGGAAAAATTCTTAAACTTTTATTCAGTGTAGACCTTTAGCCAGCAAAACTGCTGTATTTATTATCATCTAAATTAGGACACTTTTGTTAATAGAAGAGGAAACTTTTAATAATATCAGGGCACCAGGCATAAATTGGGACTGAGGCAAACAGATATTTGGTCACTCTGATTATTAGGGTGGTTGCTAATTTTGAAACTAGCTTTGAGAAAGAAAAACTCACTTTTACATATACCTGAAAAATGTATCCTGATGTAGGACATCAGGGTAATATCTTTAATGATACATATTTGCCAAGATAACTTTATAATGCATATCTTCTTAACTAATTAGGTAATTTAGGAGATAATTGCAGGTAGTAAACCATTTTTTCTTAATTAATGTGTTAACATTCTGATTTTTGTTCAAGATATCACACCATCCAGCTCTAGGATTAAATCTGCCTAAAAGGTGGCAACTGGCATCAGTTGTGTCTGTACCTCTGCTAACTTGCTATTCAGACAGTCTGCTGCTGTAAACATCCCCGACTGGAAGCTGTACAACACAGCTGAGCTTTCAGTCAGATGTTTGCTGCTGCCGGCTCTCACAGACATCCTCGTGGTACCATCACACCTAAAGAGTGGAGCAAGGACACTGGAAGATGTGTGGATTCCTTTAGATTCAGCACCTTTGGAGTCATTCCTTGGTTGCTTTGATGGTGCATATGTTACAGTAGAGTTTAATATAGGATGCTGACTTAACATGTGCTGCTGGGTCTTAGAGAATTTAGTTTACAACAGTTTTTTTCCACTGTGAGTTCTTATTTCTGTTTTTAGCTTGTCAGAGAATGTTTATTCTTTATACCTTTCCCAAGTAGGCTGTAGTTTAGCTTTCAAGCAGTTCAGGAGACTGATTTGTTCCTTATAAATTCCATAGAAGTTATGTACCACTACCACACAGTAGTATAAAGCATGGAAATTTGAGTCAACTCTATAGTTCAGAGATACAGCTGAACTTTTTTCTTCCTCTCTCCTCTCACTACCTCTGTCCTGCTCTCTTCACCCTGACTGATACTATAACCCTTAGTCAGAACCCTCTTTTCAAAATTCCTAAGACTTGAAACCACTAATGCTATTTCTTTTTTTTTGCAGAACCAGGGATTGAACTCATGACCTCATGCTTGCCAGGCAGGTGCTTAGGCCACTGAGCTAGATCCCCGGCCCTACTAACGCTATTTCTAACAGCTGCTAATACTTCTGTATACCTTTATGTATTAAGTAGACATTCCTAGGTATTTTCAGGTTACTACTTGACTGTTAGCTGCTTTCTTAGCAAATACACTGTGTGTGTACTTTCTCACATTGCTGAACAATGCAAAATTTTTCTAATAGGTGACATTTGGTGTGGACTAATTTATGATACTTTTATAGTCAGTTTCTTCTGAATTTTATTTTTGTTTTCTGTTTTTTAATTACTGGTAGACATTTCTATTTTGTTGCTATCTTACTAATCTTAATTTTTACATACTACTTTGATTAGATTCCAAGCTGAGGACAGACATATTTTTATGATTCTGTTTTTCTGTCATGAACATCAAATAAAGCACTTTGTTATATGGTGTTCAATAATTCACTGCAGTAGTGTCTACCATTTTCTTTTATTTATTTGTTTGAGCAGATGGCTGTTTCGGTCATAGTAAAGTTACTCCAGGTATATCCGCAACAGCATTTATTTTGAATTCTCCTTTGTTAGAAAGGTGCTGTACAAGACTTACTTTGGAGGAGAGGATTAACTGCTTCAGACATGGGTAGATTTTCAATTTACAAGTGTAATTTTTAGGCTTAGTGATAGCATGTATCAAACATCCTTTCCTGTCGACTGTTAATAAAGCAGATTGATAACCAAGAGTGGTGGTACACACCTGTAGTCCTAGCACTTTGGGATCCTGAGGCAGGAGGATCACAAGATTAAGCCTACCCTAGGAAACTTAGCAAAACCTTGTCTAAAAATTTAAAAAGGGATAGGTTGTAGCTCAGTGCCCTGGATTCAATCCTCAGTACCTCCCCCCTCAAAAAAAAAAAAAAGAATAGAACAGAATAGAATGAAATATTTATTGTATATTCTGTGATCCTCTGTTGTAACACAGTGAAAGCCTTAGATTCCGAATAAATGGATAGAACCATCACTAGGAAGGATGCAAAGAAGTATTCCCTACCAAAGCAAAATGTAGGAGGTTGAGGGCAGCAATATATGGACACCTGGAAGTGAGAGTGGAACCCTGTGAGGGGAAAAAGGTAAAATGTATCTTCTGATAATAAAATTATTTTGTTTGGCTAGGTGACATTGTTTATTTCCCATAAAAAGTTCGCGATGTATAACTTTAAAATTCAGTGAGACTGGTAGAAACTGCATAATTTAATCACTTGCAGAGCTGAATTTGAAACATTTTTCAAAATGAGAAGCCAAATCTAAGCTAAAGGAAGGATGGTAAGTATTTAGCATATATGTTATATTCTGCCCAGCTAGTCCTGTTATCCCTAAATGCTGCAGGATTAATGGTACAATATGTCTTGTGTAATATTCGTTCTATATTATTCTGCTCTGATGAGGTGAATCAGAGACCATGTCAGCTTTGCCTCTGAATGTCATTACTTAACAGTATACTTATATGTATGTAACTTGTTAGCTGTTTGTGACGTCATGTTTAATTTTGAAGAACCACAAAATTTCTATTGGCTTGCAAAGTTAGCTATTGACTAGTTACAGCAAATGCCCTAAAACATAAGATCATCAATATTTTCCAGTACAGTTGTAATAACTTATTGTAAACCTTTAACTTAACTACTTAGAGAAAAATTTTTACATGATCTCACATGACAGGACTTTAGAAAACCCACAAATTCTTTACTATTTAGGACAGTTTATTAGGTCCTGTTAATTTTTCTGAATTTTTAATTTTTACCAGTACTTGTCTGTAGTACATCATGATTACATTCACTGTGAGGAGTTGGTATATTGGCATAACACATCTCAATTCTTTTTTTTCCTTCTCTGCCACCTCCCCCCCTTTTTTGTATCATCAGATTCATTTATCTTATAAATCCTTATACAGTTAATTATTATACATACAGATTAACAATCAAATACTAGCCCCTAAAACATAAGACAATTATACTGAAGCAGAATACACTTTTAGATACATTGTCCATGCTAGATTACAATAAATTGTTCCTTTTTTTAATCTTTTATTTTGTACTTTATTTATATGTTGATTTTCTCATATAAGAGAAACCATGCAATATATAAGCTTGTATGTCTGATTTACTTCACTTAGCATTATGGTTTCAGTGTGCATCCACTTTCCTACCAGTGACTCAAATTTATCATTCTTTATGGCAAAGTAGTTTTCTATCATGTCTAAATGCTACATTTTCTTTTTCCAGTCATCTATTGATAGGTATATGGGTGCTTTCCAAGATTTAGCAATCCTAAAATTTATATGGATCCAGGTCCGTTCTGGTTCTATATGGATTTTAGGATTGCTTTCTCTAGTTCTGTAAGGACTGCTTTTGATATTTTGATTGGGAATTCATTTTATCTATATAACAGCTTTGGGAGTACACCCATTTTGGCTATTGGTTTTGGCTATCTAGGAACACGGCTTAGTTTTTCATTTTCTGATGCCCTCTTCAGTCTCTTTTTCAGAGTAGTATAGTTTTCATTCTAGAGGTCTTTCACTTCCTGGGTTAGGTTAATTCCTAAGTACAGTATTTCATTTTTCTTGATGTTAGTTTTAATGGTATTTTTCTCTTAATTTCTTTCTCTGTGAGCTTGTTACTGTTGTACAGGAACACTATGGATTTTTGAGTGGTGATTTGTATCCTGCTATGCTACCGAATTTAGGTATTAGTTCTAGGAGTCCTTTGGTGTTTTTTGGGGTCTTCTATGTGGAGGATCATATCATCTACAGATAATGATAATTTTAACTTTTTCCTTCTCAACCCATATCCCTTTTATTTCTTTTTCCTATCTAACTGCTGTAGCTAATGTTCAAGAACTATATTAAACAGAAGTAGTAATAGTGGACATCCTTGTCTTGTTGATTTTAGAGAAAAAGGTTTTAGCTTCTCTCCATTTAGTACAAAGTTGGCCATTGGTTTATCATAGATAGCTTTTATCTATTGATTGAGATAAACACCTTTTATTCCTATTTTTTTCATGAACAGATGTTGGATTTTTTTTTCAAATGCTTTTTCTATGTCTGTTTAGATGATCATGTCATTTTTGTCCTTGCTTCTCTTTATGTGATGCATTACTTTGATTGAGTTGTATGTTGAACCATCCCTGCCTCGCTGAGATGAAACCTACTTGATCGTGATATGTGATCTTTTTGATGATTTGCGGCATTGTTTGTGCATATCTTATTAATGATTTTTGTATCTATATTTGTTAAAGGGATTAGTCTGATATTTTCTTTTTTAGTTGGGTCCTTTTCTTGTTTTGAAATCAGGGTAATGCTTATCCAGGAATGCCTTTGGGAATACTACTTCGCTTTCAGTTTCATTAAAGAATTTGAGCCATGTTGGCATTAGATTGGTCCAGTTGACATTAAAAGTAAAAAAAAAAATTAGTTCTCAATACTATTCTGAAAATATTTTTTCCTAGCTATATGTTTAACATCTCTCAAGGTGTTCTTGTTTTAAGCAAACAACTACAGAATTGCATCTTCAAGTTCATTTTAAATTAGGTGCTTTTGAATAACTGTTCTTAGTTTAAAAATGGTCACAGAAATGCATAGTTGGTTGAGTCTTCATTGGTCTTGATACCTGACCCTTTTCTCTAGAGACATAGGCTTAGGCTGATCCTGATAGGGGAACTATGAGCTTTTAAACCCCATCATGCCTTCCCCATTGCATACAGCATGTTCCAACTGATTCCTTTCCACTCCTCTTGTTACAACTTCATTCAGAAAATAGTGCCATTATTTGGTGTGTGTGCTCAGAAAATTTTTTTTTTAAGTTTGAATACCAATCTGAGCTTAAGTACTTGTTAAAATTATGCCATTTCAGATTGTGTCTTCATATTTTTCCCAGCTGTGTTAAGTATAGGTGGACACATGGTAGACATTTTGTCCTTATCTTTTTTTTATCTGTAACATATTATACATCTCCTAATAATTCAACATCCACTGCTGTCTTTGCTTTGGCTTTCCAACCTATTGGGTAAAACAGTCCATTTGGAGGGCTTCTTAATTAAAAACATAGATTGTTGGGCCTTAAAAGAGTTGCTCATTCAGTAGACCTAGGGTGGGGTTTCTTCAGAACATGTTTGTTTTCCTAAGTGGTATTGCTGTTGCTCTGGACCCAGACTGTCAGCTGTTGAGCTTATCTTACGTGCTTTTTACGGTTAACTGCTGTCCCCAACTCGAGACTAAAGTAAAACTCAGAAAACCCCCAACTTAAAAACATAGCATAGTCTGAAAGATTTGATTATATAAATCTTTGTTGGAAACTTGAAACCCCCTCACCCCCCAGATAAATGTATTAACTATGTGGCCTCAAAAGTCCTACTTGAGTGTGTTTGCAAAATAAAATGTTGTGGTAATAGTAGTTAGGAAAACAATATGCTTGTGGAGGAAAACAAAGTGTATGTGTAATCTTAAGAACCCAGGCTTCAGGAAACAGCTTGTAGGGAATAGACGGCCAGGTAGCGGCTTACAAGGTTCCTAAAGGTCCTGGGATGCCTTCAGAATGCTAAAGACTTTTAAGTGTTTGTTGGCAGTAGTTACTGTATTTAATTTTTACTTCCAAATATGAGAATTTCTCTCCCTTAATGTGATGTAGCGCCATTTTTAATGCTTAGTAAAGAGATAATTGTAATTTTTTTTTAAATCAGAGGAATGCAGAGAGAAAGAGAGGTCTTTGAGGAACCTGAGTAGCACTTGGAGTAGTAGAAGGGAAGAGGTCAAGAGTGTGGGGAAGATGTTCCTGAGGTAAAATGAACTAAGTTAGGAGTGAGCAGAGGAGGTGAGAAGAGGCACAGAGGGGTGAAGGAGAAGAGAGGTGGCTGAGCTCTTCAGGGATGCTTTATTAACTTTGTCTTTAACCCAAAATAAGTTACCTTTAATGAGGAAGAGTAAGTGGTTGATGAATTTGTCCAATGAATAGGTCCTATAAATGCAAGTTAAGTTGTTTAGAAGATGAGGATCTAAGAAGAGGAAAGGTTGTAAAATCAGTCACAGTTAGATATGGACAGCTACAGGATATCTCCATCCTTGACCTAAATTCCTTCAGTATAAACAGTAAACTTCTGCTTTTTCCTTGGATCCTAAACTTAATCTCAAGATATCTTAAAAACTGACTCCTGTGTCATTTGTGGATCACTGTGTATGTTCTTTTTTCAACAGATTCTAAGTTGGTTCCCACCCCCCCAACCCACCCTCCCACCTGGCACCAGGGATCGAACTCAGAACCTTGTGCTTGCCAGGCATGTGCTTATGCCACTGAGGATCCTCCTGTCTCAGCCTCCCAAGTGCTGGGATTAGGCATGTGCCACCAGGCTTGGCCTCTAAGTTGTCTTTAGGAAAAGAAAAATATCATATGCACCTTGATATGAATTTGAGTGTTGGGTAAAGAACCAATGTAAACCTAGCAGAGAGCTTCCCAAGTTTCAGTTCATGTAAACATCCTACACTCAGCTGTAATACATAAACTGGCTGGGAGGTGGGTGTTTACTTCAGCTGACTTGGAATGTCAACCAGTTAACATCGATAAATGATTTGGTAACAGTGTACAGAGGCTTGATTTTTTTAATGAAATTACTCTAAATTTGAATTACTGTTGTATCTTTTCTGTTTTGTTATTAAATCTCTAATCTGACATAAGGCTCTCAAAATTGGGACTGAAGATGGTCCTTATTTGGTCATCGAAGTCACATTTACAGACATTGCAGTGTGTTTTAAGAAGCAGAACCTTTGACATCAGACTTTCCTTGGCATCTGATTTTTACCAGTGAAACTCCCTGGGGATTTGAAGGAGAAAAGGGTGCTGTTTTGTGCCATTGTGGTTTTCTCATCTGTGAAATATGGTAGTTGTATGGATTGGATATAAAGTGCCTCATTAGTATAGTACCTGTCACATTAAGTACTTAATAAATATTATGTATTGTTAATGCTGGTTACATTTAGATAGTCAGTAAATAGTTCCTGTAGTTTCTAGTAGACTTATTATTTTAGCAGTAAAGATGATGCTGACTTTTTGCTTTAATAGAAATGGTTTAAATCTTTGCTATCATTGTAATTTAGTAGTAGAGTTTTGAAGCCTAACTTCTAAAACTTATATCCAGATTCTGTTACTTTGGGGAAGTTACTAATTTCTCTGGGCCTCATTTTCTTCCATTTGCTCTGTTGGGGTTGTAATAGTACCTGATGAAATTGTTGAAATGAAATGAATTTATATATTATAAATGAGTTAATGCCAGCAAAATGTTCAGAATAAATTCCAGTACATACTAAGCTCCTAATGAATGATACCATAATACCATACATTTGTAAATAAAGATAAGCAAATACCTCATAATACGGTTTGGTCGAGCTTGTCAACAAAGGGTATCTCATGTTTCTTCCTCACGTTGAATTCATTGACGATTCTAGGTAACTTTTTTTAGGTGGGAGAAAGGAACCACACTGGATTTGGCTTTCACATATGAGACGTGTCCAAAAATACAGTGAATGCTGCTGCTAAGTGCCATCCCAGGGAAAGGAGAGTTCCTCAATACAAGAAGTAGCCTGTGGAACCTTGGAAACAGTGTGACAAATTTACTTGTTTGGTGTCAGTAGGTTGTTAGCTAAGGTTGAGAGATGTTTGCAACTCTGTTGGAATAATGGATCATGAATAATGCATTAATGTGGAATTTTTTTTTCAAACTGCAGAAAACTGCTAAAGACACATATGAAATGTTAAAATTAGTGTATGGCGATGGTACAGTGACCTTGGAGACAGTTTTGGAGTGGTTTCAGCAATTTTGTAATGGTTATGAATCAGTTGAAGACAGAATGTCCTTCAATGTCAAACCTGCTCCCCCCAAAGATTGAAAGAATAAGTGAAATAATTGGATCAAGCAGACAGTTGACTATTAGGGACATTTCAGAGGATATGAAGGTCAGTTCCACTCAAAGCATATAACAGATTTGAATATGAGCTGAGTCAAATTTGTTCCACATGTTTGACTGCTAAACAAAAGCAACATCCATTTGTAATTCTCTTCAGAGTTGTGCACTTGTGTCACTTCAGATTCCAGTGTTTTAGTAAATATCGTTAGGTAACAAAAACTTGGGTCTGTGATTATGATGCTAAGACCAAAGTTCAGAGTTCTCAGTGGAACTTCACCCAGATGTGAGAGAAAAATGCATCTGTCAGGATCCAACATCATGGTGATACTGTGTGTTTTGACCTTGATGAAATTGTTGGAGTTGAGTTTGTAACCAGGAACCCTGACTAGTGCAAGAGCTTATAAGAGCATTTAAGAAATGATGACTGAAGAAAACAACCTGAGAAATAGGCAGACAGTTTTATCCTCATCATGACAGTGGTCCATATTATACATTACCTGATACAGCAATTTCTGTTAAAAACATGGTTGTGAATTTGATTTACCAGATCTGACTCTGCAAATTGTTGCTCTTCACCAAAGTCAAAGTGAGCATGACATTCGTCTCAGTTTTTAAAACAGCTGTATAAACTGAAAAGTCTGCCATTCCTGTGTCAAAGACTGGAATGATCCAAGAATTACTCAAATGTGCAAATTCTTTTGTCACTTCAGATACCTTAACCAGTGATTGTAAGTTACTCATTATCTAGGTGCGCATTGACCTCTATAAGGAATTTAAGAAGGCACTGGGCATGGGCAGGTCAATTAAAGGGTAGGAGTGTAGTTGCTGGCCTTGGCCTCAATCTCCAACACCTCAAAAAGAAAGTCCTGCCAAGTTGAAATTTCTCATAGTGTATTTGGCTTGTTCCACCATTGTCAAGAAGCTAGTTGTTTCTAAACAAAACTAGTGTTTTGAATGAATAAATTGGACATGAAATATACCTAGTAATTCAGATCAAACTGAAAAAAATACTGTTCTAAACAATACTTCACACGTGGCCTTTATTAAAAGTACTGAATTTTAAAATAAATTTTGTATAGTTTTGTTTTTCATTTTCATGAAATCAGTCTTTTTGATAACACATTCACATTCTGTATATGTGGAAAGCAAAACAACTTACAAAATCAAAATTACCTTTAAAAAATGCATTATTTCAGCTGCTTGGCAAGTGTCTGTAAGCTCCTCCCTGTACCTAAATCCAGAATTAAAATTCACACTTGATGCTTCTGTGGAATATGTCTTACATGTTATGGGAAATTCGTATTTTTTGAAATATGAAAGACATGGAGCCTGGCTTTTAAAGGTGAATATTGTTTCTACTTTTATTTGTTCTATAAATGGTAAAATAATTTCTTACTATTTTTTGTTATTAAGAAGGAGCTGTAAAGTATCTTTTTCAAATTAAACATAGAGGTTTTCCATCAATTTACGTTTGAACCTCAGTGTGCAAAATACAGAATTTTTTATATCTCAAATATGAAGAAATATTTACCATATACATGTAGTTTAAGCTGCCATTTGATCTGGAGGTTAAATTCGTAATTCTAGTTCAATTCATTGCTTTTTGTTCTCTTGTTTAATGGTCATATGTTTATATCTTTATATACTTTTATATAATAGGATCTTTGATGATGTGGGCTGCCAGATTTGCCTCACTTTGTGACTTAACCTATGCATGAAGCAGTAATTACAGTTAAATGAAAATTACTGCCCTTGTATAAATTAAAACAATGACACATTCTAGTTACAGTGAGTTGACCCCTACCCTTATACCTTGACTTTATAATTTTTTTTATTGGTACATATTTTCAGTGCATGATTACATTTATCATGGGGAATTGGTACATGTACACAATACATCTTAATTCTTCCTTTTTCCATCCCTTAGCCCCCCAACTCTCAAGTCCCTTTTTTGCAAAAGCTCTGTTTTTATCATTGTTGTTTTCTCTTCAGTCCCCCCTTTTTAGTCCTTTTTTCCTCCCCCATCTCTTGTTCCCCCTTCTAAACTGTATATATTAGAACTGTAAGAGAATTTCTCTTGATGAACACATTCTTATTTTAAATGTTACAGAATATGAGTAAATGTAAAATGTTCTCATTTTTCTCGTTTACTATGTTGCCATTTATTGAATAGTACTGATAGAAACAATGTACAGTTGAATTCCTTTGATAATTTTAAGATATGTTCTGAAATTAAACTCTAAACTGTTTTATCAAGTTTGAAGATTTTATATCTCTTCCTATATTTATTTGCTGAGTATAAATTATGTGCATAAATTATTTAGTTTCTGTCCTATTTCATTATACTTTTCTCATCTCATTGATTTCCAGTAAAATTTTATTGTTCAAAGGATGGTCTATGAACTTCAATAATTGTCATTTAAGGTGGAGGAATCTGTGATGTATAATAGAGTTTATCTTTTAGTTACATTTCTTTTTAAAAAATAATTATTTTCATAGATAAATATCAGTGTTCAGTGCAAAGTTATAATAAGCAAAGATGTAATCTCTTTTGCTTGCTAATGACTTAATATTGAGAATTTTCTTAAACCAGAAATACTATTCAAATTCTAGGGTTAAAGTGAAAAATGTTTTTATTTTTAATTTTAAATTCAATTCTTCCACAAAGCTACCACAAGTAACATGATGAAATCAGCAGTTTTGTGTTTTGTTTGGCTTTGTTGTGAGTTTGTTTGTTTGTTTTGCAGTACTGGTAATTGTGGTGTTTTAGCATTTTTATATGTATATAAATCAGGATTACTTTCTTATATTAGCCTTATTAATTTAATATCCTATAAGTTAAAAGAACTGGTCCCAAGGGTATTTTTACAGTTATACATTATTCCTGTGGTGCTGAATAAAACTATCCCATGAATCAAAATCTTAGCAGTAGAACCTGTTCAACTGTTTAACTTCTGTGGATTGTCCTGGTGCAATTATAACTGGTTTAGAAGTTGAACTCTTGTTTTATTTCAGAATGATTCATTAAAGTGTATTGTGTTATGTTCAGTATTTATCCTATCTAAAAATAGTTAAAAACAGTGACTTGAGAAAACTCTTTTGCTCCTTGTTCTCCATGCAAATTTTGTAAGAACTTGGATTCCCCAGGGGAGGAAAAAGTATTTTTGTGAGGGTTTTTTGGTTGAAAAGTTAGATTCCCCAAACTAATATTTTATGGTAATTATATCTTCAAACTTGATACAGTTTCATATTTAGATTCTGACTATGACCTGGATAAAAAATTTATGCTGACTATACAGAGAAATTAATTTTAGAGTAATGTAAAACATTAAGTGAATACATGCTTGCATACATTCATATTTATTAATGATACAGGAAGTATTGTGTTTTGAAATAATTTAGACTTAAGGTAGAACCAGTTGTCAAGAATGACTATTTGTATAAAGCCAAACTAAATTTTAAATGCTTTCTCATACGTTTTTCTGGCCTGTTTTTTACTCCACCATTTCTACAAATGAGTCAAGTGACACATGTTAAAGCAGAGATCCTTTATTCCCGGTAGTTTTTTTGAGGAGCAGTCAGATGCAGTGGAAGGGATATCATTACAGATAAAGAAAAAAAAGTCAGACCTGGACCTGATGGCACACACCTTTAATCCTAGCACTCAGGAGACCGAAACCGGAGAATTACAAATTTAAGGCCAGCGTGGACTACCTAGTGAGACTGTGTTTTGAGAAAAACGAAACAAAAGAAAAAAAGAAAAAACAAAAGTGCATTTTTTTTTAATATCACACACTGCTTATTTGACATCACCAAATGTGGGGATTTTTTCCCCACCATCAATGAAGAAATTTTTGTCCATACATTCTCTAGTGGATACTGGGAGTATGTCCTCCAGCTCAGCTCATCTCTGACATTATACCTGAAAGTAGTGTCACATAGTCAAGGCTGATAGAGAAGTCCCACAAACAGGCTCTCACTTCAGATGTCAGTTGCAGCCACAGATTGTGGTCTGTGCTTCTGACTGATGGGGTGTAAAATTTTCCATGACCCCTTCTCAGCTGTGACTAATTGTCTGGACAGCACCTAGAACTCAGGGAGAACTTTACTCACTTATCATAAAGAATAAATAAAGATACAGATGAACAGGTGGTGGAAGAGATGCATAAGACAAGATATTGGAAGGGGACACAGCATTATACTCTGGATTTGCTACCCTTCAGGAGCTTCTACATGTTCAGCCTTCTGAAATCTCATCTGAACCTTGGCTTTCAGAGTTTTATGGAGACTTCATTACATTGTGCATGATTAATCACATCATTGGTCATTGTTGATGCTGGAAATTGGTGGGCGAGGTTGCAGGTCTTAACTGTAATTATGCTTTGGTCTTTGCAACCCACCAGTTCCCCTCTTAAAGTGTTCTAGGGGACCCTAGGCACCAGTCAACCTGATTGGCTTAGAAAATGCACTCTTTCTTTCATTACAGAGATTCCAAGGGTTTTAGAAGCTCTGTGTCAGGAAAGAAAAGATGACCAAATATGTCATAGTATTACAAGCATACACTTAAGAATCAGACCTCCAGTCTAACTTGAGCTCCACCATCTGACATCTGTGTGATCTTGTCCAAGTTGTTTAACTTCTCTGGATAGTTCTTGATTAAGGATTAGATTAACAAACTGTGTAAAGGTTACAGCATAGTATTGTCAACAAAAGTATTCAATAAATACTATTTTTTCTTCTGTTCCTGGTTCATACGAGCACCGTCAATGTCTACCCCTAAATCATGCGTATCTTGGTTAATCTTAAAAGTCATCTACCTTGAATATTTAAGGTAAAACACATTTTAAATACTGCATATAAGAATGAGTTTTTATCATGACCCTAAGGAAGTTACTTGTGTTTCACACAGATATTCAAACTTTCAGTTTCAAACTAAATAGGTAAGATATAGTGTATAGTGTTTGCATATTTAAAAGAAAATGTTTTAAGCCTGTTACACGTAGCTTAGAGAAAGTAGGTACTATAGAAGTCTCTTTAAGTGTTGACATCAGTGAAGACTAATCAGAGTGCCTAGAAATTTTGTGGGCGAGACCATACTGGGGTGTTACAATACAAAGGCAAATAGAATTCAAAATACCAAGTTTTAGAGATAGTGTTTGGGGTAGACCAGAACACATTACATTAGAGAAATCTTTCTAAGGTTGTATTGGCTATACTAGGATTTGATTCATGCTTTGTGCTTAGTTCTGTATGTAATAGGTTGACTATGTAAGAGAGAGTGTTCACAAAAGTTGACAAACCTGTTTTACTTCTCAGGCTTTCCAGCCTATTACATATATAACACAGATACAGTAAATATCTTGATTTATTTGTTTATTTTTAATTTGTAGAGAATAAAACAGAACAAAACAGAACAAAACAAAGCAGATCAGAACAGAACAATGCAAGCAATATAGGACTTCAAGACAGCAGGAAATCAATAGCTACCATTGTGTCTCTTGTTTTCTTTGAAATAGTACATACACCTTCACACACAATAAATTCAAACAAAACAGAATAGTATAACACCAATCAAAACAAAGAATGAAAGCATTACAGACTTTCAAACCAGAGAGTAAGGAATCACCAATGATTACCATAATGTCTCTTGTTTTCTTCAAGATAGCTGTCCTTACCTTCCCATGTATAAATACCTTGTTTTAAATATTGGCCCCATTGAGTTAACCCTGTTAAGTCTTGTGTTGCTGTGCTATATCATTTAATGACTTCTTCCTCCAATAAGTTGATGTGTAATTTGAAATAGCTTCTAGTGTTGATGGATTATTTGAAAGTATTAAAGGCAGAAGTAGGAAGACTGTATTTTTCAGGACAAAGTGATCGTACAGCAAACAATAAATGATCTCTTATGTGACCTTTTACTAATTTTTAAAGCATTCTGATCCCATATCTTTTGTATATAAGTGAAAGAGTTATGGTCTTGTACACTTCTTTACCCATGTGACTCCATCCAGTTTTTAATTTTACGTGTATTTTTGCGTGTCAGTAGGGCACGGTATTTAGCAGAGTGAGTTTTGGATTAAACCATCTGAACTCATTTGTAAAATGGGGTTCCCTATTACAGATTGTAATGAGGATTTGATCAGATAATCCAGATGAATCACTTAGCTCACTACTACTCAGGAGATAATCCATTCTTGAAAACTCAGTTTAAATCTTGAGCCTTAATACTGTCTTAATCTTGCACCTTCTAGGTACTTTGTTTCCTTTGTGCCATTGATGTGCCTTGTATTGACTAACGTTAAGTTGCTAGCATAGTGACACTAAGCTTATCAATAATTTATCTGCATGTCTATTTTCTTTCTTAGATTATGAGCCCTTTGAAAACAAAGATAGTCATATTAATCTCCTCAAGTTCATTGTCTAACATGGTAAATTTTTATTTTTAAATAAGGTCCTTTCCCCTTCTCAGTGGAAGATAATTCAAAGCAAAGGTAACAAATAGAAATGTTCAAAAAATATCCGGTAATGTTCTTGAATCATTTTTTTATTCTTTCCTTCATCACACATTTCCATACAATAAGAAAGGAAGTGACTGCCAAACGAGGGAAACTTTCCATTAAATATGAATAAAAGTACTATGATCAGAAATTGGTCAAAGCCATTATAACAATACTATAGAAAAGTATTAATTTTGGAATTAAAAGTCTTGAGTTGATATTATAGCCCTGTTTCTAACTGTATGACACTGATCAAGCTCTGACTCTACAGAGTTGGGTTTATTGCTATCTGATGGGTGATATTTAATATGAGATAATATACTGTACTTGTGCTGCACCTGGTAAGTAGAAGATGCTCTAATTCTTAAATGGAGTTAGTTTCAGTTAATACTGTACCATATACACAATTTTTACTGCAGCTAGAAATATTGTTTAAATTAGTTTATTCTCTTGGTTATGTATTAAAAAACAGAACTAAGATAAATGGTGACTACCTCATTTTAATTCCTTTATGCTAATGTTGCAGGAAAAGTCACAAAGTCACAAAAGTCACAAAGATCAAAAGACCTAACAATTGTTTGAAGACTTGTTTTCTGAATCCAAGAAGGCAAGTCTGTCCTTTACCCCACTGTCTTGCAGTTGAATCACTGAGAACTTAAGACATGAGCTGGAATCGTTAGAGCCACGTCTTTAATTATGTCATTTTCCTGTGAAAGCTGGAAATACAGAGAAAATGATCCTCAAGACTTCTAATTTCTCCTGTTTACTGATTTTATACCTTTTTATTAAACATTTTCTTCTAACCTTGTTTTGTGTTTTCCTCATTTGATCTGTTTTTCAAAGTCTTATCAGTGATCAAATGAAGCAATGGTGTGACTGAAAAACCTGCGGGAAGTGGGAAAAGGAAGCCAAAAGTTGAGCTATGTTTATCACAGAGAGGAAGCTTTTTCAGAAATGTACAGCTTCTGTCTCATTTGCCAGTTATATCCTGGCTATCCACTATCTGTAACAGAGGCCATGAGGCATAGTTCTCTTGCTGAGCATATTGTCACTTTGAATAAAATCAAAGGGTAGTTTGGGACATTACAACATTATACTCATAAAGTTTTTTGTTTGTTTATTTTATTTTTAGGGGTTTAAGTAGCCATTTGTGATAGAGGATTTCCTCTAAGGGTGAAGAACTTCAGTATACACGACTTGCTTTGTTGGGATAATGGGATGGAGATAGTGGGGCTCATTTCCAGGAATCTAGGTGACACTGGTGACAACATATCTTTCTACCACCAGCAACCCATAGGTCCAGACTCAGGTGTCAGATAAAACATTACTGTATACACAACTGACTGCAAAACAAGAGAAAGGGAATTCTAGCTGCCAGAAATAAAGACACAACAAAGCTAGAATATAAACTCAGGAGCTCAAACCACACACCACGGAGGATAATTTTGGCAATGACCCTCACCAATAGACTTAGGTTGTAGCAGCAAAGATACATTACAGGGAGCCTGGGGCTGGGGTCTGTAAATCTGAGATGCTAGAAGGTACTGCAACTTCAGGAAAGGGAATAACCAGAATTATATGCAACAATCCAGGGGAGCTACAAAGTTGTCTGAGCCCAAGACTGAGGTGGAAAGAGGAAGATTTCCATGAGAAAATTGACATTGACATTACAGTTTAGCACTAGCGTACCCATACTTTAAAAATTATGAGTCCCTTAAAAGTGTCAGGCACATGTAAGACACTGGCTTTGTTTAATGAAGCAATAATTTAGACATACAGGAGTGTATCTCGGGGGCCTCTACTGAACTCTTGAAGAAAAATTTTGAAATAGAATATAACGCAAAAGAGGTAGAGAAAATAATGTGGAAAAGTTATGTATATGTATAGTTTAGGAGTTTAAAGAGAACTACCTTACTGTACAACCCTTGGCAAGTAAATGGTGCTGGTTTAAGTTCTTGAGGATAGATGTTGATTTAGCCACCCCCACAACATACTTTGCCCCCAAGTTACCCCAGCCAGGTTGTAATTGAAAACACACCAACCTCTGTCCTAGAAGTTACTAGTCAAGAAAACATGTCTTAAATGGCATGTTCTGCAGATGCTCTGAAGTTTGAGGGTCTGTCACCAACACCTCATCAAAAGGTTCCTTCAGGAAGCAGGTGGCGTTTGCCCTTAATATTTGTGTTCATGGCTAGACTAGAACCTTTCAGGAGAGTATCTAGAACATTAAAGGGTATGGGCTGTAGGTCAGGCTGAATTCTTAGTGCCTTTTCTTATGCGGATGGAGTGCATTACTACTAGATAATCAGAACTTTAATTTCACTATTGGAGACTCATTTTTAAGTTCATCATTCTAGTTATCAGGCCACTAATTTCATCAGTAAAGATTATGACATTTAGTGTGTAAGTTACAGTGTTGTAAGTTGGTCAGGATACAACAAAATATAGAGTAGTTTCTGCTAGGATGTAGATTCTCTGATGAGAACACAAGGTTCATCCTGGACTGTTCTCCATTAATGAAGAGTGCTAGCAGGACTAAGTGGTTTTTATGTAAGTCGTGTACAACACTATGCTGGGTATTTACGTGTAAGTTACAGATGACAGTTGACATTGGAGGCATAAAGTTAAGATCCTACAATCCTTCAATTACCTATCAGATTTACCATGGAAACAACCAAAACTTTTTTTAAATTTTTATGTATGTATTTATTTATTTATTTATTTGCTCTTTTCGAGACGTGGTCTCATTATACGTTCAAACTTACCTTGGGCTCACTTTGTAGCCAAGGCTGGTCTCAAACTTGCAATGATCCTACTGCCTCAGTCTTCAGAGTGCTGGGATTATAGGTGTGCACCACCATACCCGGCAAAACTTTTAAAAGTTTGCTCTTCTCTCAGTTTTAAACTGTCACGGAGCTCAAAACAGTGTCTCCAGAGTCAGTGGGCCACAGGTGTTTTCTGTCCATGATCCAGTATCTCCTATGTGACTAGACCTTACAGCGAAAAGGGGGGAAAATGCATCACTGCCCACATT
>RJWT010003600.1:0-35974 GCA_004365215.1 Cuniculus paca | reverse complement strand
TTTTTTTTGCGGCACTGGGGATTGAACTCACGACCTTGTGCTTGCCCGGCAGGCACTTAGACCGCTAAGCTAGATCCCCAGCCCTGGTGTTTTTGAGACAGGGTCTCACTATGCTCTTCAGGCTGGCCTTGAGCTCACTTTGTAGCCCAGGCTGGTCTCGAACTCACAACGATCCACCTGTCTCAGCCTCCTGGGATTACAGGCGTGAGCCACCACGCCCGGCTTGGTTTTTTTTTTTTTTTTTTTATTGTATTGTTTAATACCACCTTATAGAGCAAGCTAAACCTAAAGCAAGCAGAGGGAAGAAAATAACAAAAAGCAGAAGTTAGTGAAAATGCATGAAACAAAAATAGTAGGTCCTTCAAAAACTATTGAGAAACGTCTAGCAAGATTTGACTATGACAAAAGAGAAAACACCAGTACTAGACACGACTAATTCAACAATGTGAAACTCCTCAAGAATCACTTGGGCAGGATGCAGTGGCAAAGACAGTGAAGTTGTAATGGAAACTTTTTTTTTTTTTGGTACTGGGGATCGAACTCGAGACCTTGCACTTGCCAGGCAGTCGCTTGTGCCCCTGAGCTAAATCAGAAACGGTTTTTGGAAAAGGTGTCTCTGAGTCCTGATGGTTTCACTGGAGAATCTTACTAGACATCTAAAGAAGTTATTTTATATAGTCTCTTACAGAAAATAGAAATTTATGAGGAATTTATTTTAAATTTGCAAGGCTGATTCAATATCAAAATCAGTATAATCCACCATATTAGTAGTCTAAAAACCATATGATCATATAGATTCAGGAAAAAGACAAAATACAACACCTATTCATTTTAAAACTCAGTACACCAAAAATAGAGGAACTTCCTTAATCTTATGGAGGACCATTATTAGCTTTATGATACCACAGTGAAATAGCTGAGACAACTAAGAAAAGATAACACTTAATTCCATTTTGGAGGTCCGGAGGCATCATACCTGCATTGACTTAGTTCCATTGAGACTGGTAGATGGCGGTACATCATGGCAGTGGCTGCAGGAGCAAAATAGACACATCTTAAGCCAGAGCAGAGAAAGAAGAGGCTGGCAAGATCCCCCAGTCCCATTCAAGGCATGCCTACAAGGACGAAAGGACCACCCACTAGGCCCTTTGGAAGTTCCCACTACCTCCCCATAGTACCTCCCTGCAGACTAAGCCTTCACTTATGGGCCTTGGGATCCAGACCAATATCCAAACCATTGCAAGGCTCTACCCAGAAAAATGTACAAATTACATCATACTTAATGCTGAAAGTCAGCTACCTTTCTAAGGTGCGGGACAGTGCAAGGATGTGCACTGTCAATGCTGCTGTATAACATAGTACTGGAAGTTCTGGCTATTGCAAGGGCTAGGCAAGAATAAAAAGCATGCAGATTAGAAATGGAAAAATTGTCTCTGCAGTTGACATGATTGACTACCTGGAAAACCTAAACAAAACTAGACTAACCAGTAAGTCTGCAGGATACAAAATCAACAGAAGTCAATTATTTGCTGTATTATAGCAGCCCAGAACAAAATTTAAAAGTTCAAAACAAAGTTTAAAATACACCATTTACAGTTGCACCCAGTGAAGTTTACTAGGTTTTACTGCACCAAAACATAAGATGTGTGTGATTAAAAATTAGAAAATGCTCATAAGAGACCCAAGTAAATGGAGTGATTTATCATGTTCCTTGGTTGAAAGATTGAACACAGAGTAGTGTTCTTGCATTTGTGTATGTGTAGTGCAGTTCCTATAAAAGTCCCAGCAAGTTTTTTTGTAGGTAAGATTAAGTCTGAAGTTTACTCTGTTCAGAAAGGGAAAGGCCTTACAATAACCAAAACTGTTTTGAAAAAGAACAATCAATTCTAAGAAGTCATTTTCAGTAGGCAAAAACAGATCGATGACCTGTTCTATTCAGGTCCTCAGTGGATTGGGTGATACACACATTGGGGAAGAGAGTTCTTTACTCATTCTACTTACCTGATGCTAATCTTTTCTACAGATACCCTCACGGATCCTGAAAATAATGTCTACCACCTATTTGAGCATCATTTAGCCTAGTCAGATTGACAAATACACTTAACCATCACTCTGTGTGTGTTTACACCCTTCTTTATCTTGTCTAGCGACTTCTCATCCTCTGAAATAAGTTTAAAAGAAAGACTGCACATAGACTGACTCTTCTTTCGCATTCGATTCGGAGCTGTGTTCCTACAGCTCCACTTCCTGCTGTAAGAGATGGGTGTATTGGTGCTTACTAGAGAAGCAGGTTTAATGCAAGATACATAAATACATAAAGATTTACAAGATAGGGTTACAATGGCCCACCACAGAGTCAGGTGCGGACAAGTGCAAAAGGGCTGTCTATGCACTGGAAATCTGGAGGATCCAGTCAAAGGTCAAAGACCTGGAGCTCACTGTAATGTCTTGCGTGAATCTGTCAGGAGGCCAAAGGGTCTCTACTGAAGGCTTTAGAGTCTGCTGGGAGGAGACAACATCCAAGGTGAAGGTGAAAACTGGATGGAGATCCTCTGAAGAAGCAGAAGTGAGCCGCCTTTGTTTCCCTTGATGGGTGCAGTTTACACCCAGGGTGGGTCTTCTGTCTTCAGTAAATCCCTTCAGGCACACTCAGAACTATGTTGATCAAATTTAGTTGAGTGTTTCTTACTCAGATTGACACAATCAGTTAACTATCACAGAGGGCTTCTGGGAGTTTCAGACCAGAGACCCCACCACCACCACTCCCCTCCATTTTCAGCATACTTCCTTCCATTATATTAGGCATGCCTGAACAGATAGTAATAGTTTTGGCTTGTTGGGCCTTTACTATGTGTTTTTTGTGGCAGGTTTTTGGGAAGACCCTTTTACGGGTAATGGAAACCCTCTAATAATACTATTAGGGCTTCTTAAGGGAAGCAGATGAGATGACCAGACCACCACCAGGGTCTGTGGTTTTTAGCAAGTTTCATGGGGATCTGTGGCCTTTTCAGAAGACACAACATAGAAATCACTGTAGTGTTTTTCCTTCTGTTTGGTTAGAAATTTCTGTGTGTGGTCTCTCATTTTCTATTGGAAAATGGTATGAAATGTTTCACAGTGTTGTTGGAGAACTGAAAGTCCTACTCATCATGGGTTGGGGATTTAGCTCAGTGGCGTAAGCGCGTCCCTGGCAAGCACAAGGAGAGAGAGACAGAGGGGAAGAAGACGAAGAAGGGGGAGGGGGAGGAAGAAAGAAAGGAAAGAAAAAAGGAAAAGAAAGAAGAAGGAAGAAAAAAGAGAAAGAAAGAAAGAAGAAAACAGAAAAGAAAAAAGAAAAGAAAAGAGGAAAAGACAGAAAGAAATCCTGCTCACCTCAAGGTGCATTTCTGCCCTGAAACAGTAAGTGGTGAACATCTACCCTTCTCACCAGTAGTCTGGTTGTGTTGTCAAAGCCTCTTTGTATTGGTTTCCTGTGGCTGCTCTAATAAACACTTGTCACAACTTGTGTGACTTAAAACAAGTGTATTGTCTCACAATTATACAAGCTAAAAACTCAAAGCTATGAGCAGGGTACATATAATCCCAGCTGCTCAAGAGGCTGAGGCAAGATCATAAGTTTAAGGCCAGTTTGGACAACTTAGTAAGACCCTGTCTCAAAGCAGGGATGTAGCTCTGTGGTACAGTGCCCTTGGATTTAATGCCCAGTGCTGTGAAACTAAATGCACGTGTACGTTTGTGTGTGTGTGTATGTGTGTTTGTGTATACACATACAGAGCCATACGCCCTACAAAACTTTTGGAGGAGAATCAGTTCACTGCCTTTTCTGGCTGCTCGTGACTGTATTTCTTGGCTTGTGGCTGAATCTTTGTCTATCCTCGCATTGCCTTTTCTTGTGTATACCCTCTAATCTCCTGCCTCTCACAAGGATATATGTGATTGTGTTTATGGCCTTCAGGATAATTCAGGAAAACAGCTCTGAGGATTCATAATTTAAACATCTTTTGCCATATTGAGTAACATTTGCAAGTTCTGGAGAGTAAGCAATGATAAATCTTTGCTGAAGCATTTTCTTCCCCCTGCTACACTTGGCTGTGTAAGTGGACACCTTCTGTTGTCAACTCCCATAAGTTAAGCAAGCTAAGTCCACCCTATGACCATGGACATTCCAGACCACTGCAGAGTCTTACCTTGAGCTGAGGGGAGAAACAAAGTGGACATTTTGCATTTTACAGAAAACGGAAAATAAAATCTTTTTAACAAACTTTAGTCCTGATGTGCTGTTATTTTTTACCTTCTATAATTAAAAATCTCATCTAGGTCAGGAAGAGGGGTGCCTCTAATTTTGGATGCCCCTATAGTAGTACTTTACATTCCCATTTTCTTCACAAACTGAAGAAAGGCTCAGAGAAAATTATCAATGATCATATGCCAACCTAACATGGAACCTCACATGGTTACCATTTGTCCCTGCTCCCTTCTGCTAGTACATCCCAACCTGCCAGATTCTTCTGTCCAGAGCATAAATCATGTGGTCCTGGAAGATGTGAGCTTACAGGAGCAGAAATGGGATTGACCTTGATGATTCAGATTAATTTTTCTTAAGTTGCTCAAATTGGGAAAAGTTCTACTTGTTTATTTTCTTTGCCAGAGGAGAGACCAAACTAATGCCTGGGAGAGGTTTGTTTTTTTTTGAAGAGAATAAAACACAAAACAAAACAACGTTCAGTCAAAACAAAACAAAGTGATACAAGACTTCAAAACAAAAATAAACCAACAATGATTACCATGTTGCCTCTTGCTATTTTCAAAATACCATCAGGCATAATAAAATCAAACACAACAGAACAGAATGAAACCAATCAATACAAAACAATGAAAGCAATACAGACCTCAAAACAAATGCCTGGGAGACTTTTAGCAATTGAACAAATTCAACTGGTAAGTTTGGGTAAATTTATGTAAATCCTTATTGCAACCTTGGATTGTGGCTGGGATCACTTATTAAAACAATAAAGATGAGCCAGGAATTTAGCTCAGTGGCTCAAGCACTTGGCTGGTAAGTCCTAAGTCGTGAGTTTGATCCTTAGTACCAAAAAAAATTTAAAAATAAAAAAATTTTAAAAAACCAGTAAAGATAAAAGTCATAAGGGAAAGGACTAAAATAACCATATTTAACAGAAGATGCCCCTCTCTCCCAGCCAGAGTACTTCAGTTTGTTGCCCAAGTGACAGTCCTGTTCCACTTCCAGTTGCTTCTGTCTCTTAGAAACAGCTGGTCACTGAGATGCATAGCTGGTCACTATGTTGCACATTGTGTAAACCCACCCCCAATTGACAAGCCTTTGACCTCTACTTCCTGCTTCCTTATCCCATGTAAACCCTAGACCACCAGAGATCAGGGCTTGATATTTTTGGGGGTTTTTGGTACTGGGAATCGAACTCGCGACCTCATGCTTGCCCGGCAGGTGCTGTGCTGCTGAGCTATATCCTCAGCCAAGGGCTTGGAATGATCCCAATTAGTGCCTGTTGACATAAGGAAATCTTGCCTCCAAATCCTGGGTGTTGTTTTGATGTTTCTGCTTGCTGTTGCCATATAAAGGTAATTTCTGCATGGCAGCCAGACTACTTACAGAGTAGAATAAAGATTCCCTGTTAGTACCTCCAGCTGAGGTCTACCTAACAAGTATTGGGGCTCAGAAAATGATGGTCCAAAGTGAAGGCCTCAGAAGCAAAATTCTCTGTTACCTTCTGCTCTCCTTCCCCCCTTCATTCTCCATCAATGCAGACCATAGAAACTAGAAAATCTCTACCTCAAGCGAAGTCATAGAAACCAGAACCCTTTTCCCCCAAAGCCAACCATGAAATCTAGAAATACCACTTTAATCTGCCTTGCATATCTTTAAGCTAACCATAAAGACAGTCTCTGGCCTACCTTGTCAGATCGTAAGACCCCATTTCAGAAAAGGTCCTGTGCCATACCCTGGAGGAAGGAATACTTTAGAGGCCATGCTCTTGCTGGGTTTCCCCACACAGTCCTTTAGTATTAGACCATGCCCCGCCCATCACATTTCTGCATGTTGTTCATGCTTCATGGAACCTAAGCATAAAAATGGGTAGTCCACTGTGGATCTTGGGAATTCATTCTAAAGGCTCTTGTGATACATAAAACCATGATCAGATAAATGTTAGACTTGGTACGATCCTTTGTAATGAGCGGGAAAGGGATCACCTTTTCCACCTCTGTACAGGGTCATGGTATACATGTGTAATCGTTCAGTGCACTATGTGCAACCTTATGTGGTTATTCCTTCATGTTGTCCCATGGTGAAGGTCAGACTTCAACCCACAAAAATCTCTAACAGTAGACACACATACTTACCTAGATTTTACCTTTTGAGAAGTTTTCTGTGCTACATCACAACTCCACTCATATTCTCCACTCTTTTCTCCTGGTCTAATCCCAATCATAATTTCAAAGGAGAGAGGAAGGTAGGTAGAAGTAGAGGACACTAGTTGCTTAATAAATCTTGGCTATCATAACTGATTATCCTAAGCAAAATGTGCAGTAACTCACTATAGACATTGGGTGTGTCCGTGTTTCAGGCTGCCAGCTACAGGAACTAAGCCTGGGCATCAGAAGAGAGGACTTCAGGAGAACTCGGGAGGTTCACTGACAGGGAAGCTTGAGGTGTTGGCTTGAGAAGGTTCAGAGACCTTAAGAGCCACAGCTGTGATCCTCCAACCTCCAGCAGGAAAAGGCTGGTCATTTGTTACCACTGTAGTTGCAACATCTGACTTCATGAAGCTCCTCAAGGATTTATTTCAAGTCTTGGGACAGCATCCATCTGACAGCCTGGCCTACTATGCATGCTGACTGGGAGAGGGGGGCCCTAATTCTAAAGCTTACTAGAAGGAAGGCAGGCATTTCTGTCTTCTGAGACCATTCATAGAAGCCAGGGTGTGTGTGTGTGTGTGTGTGTGTGTGTATTTTAAAAAAAGGAGGTTGAAAGGTGGGAGCCAAAAATGCAAATTATTACAAGGGTCATCTCAGCTCTCATGAGCAGAAACAGTCATGAAAATGAATGGGACTCAGGAACACTTCAAGGCTGGGCATGGTGATGCATGCCTATAATTCCAGCACTCAGGAGGCTGAAGCAGGAGGATTGCTGCAAGTTCAAGACCAGTCTGGGCTACAAAGTTGAGATCAACCTGTCTGAACTGAACTGCATAGCAAAACCCTGTTTCAAAAGGACAAAAAAAAAAAAAAAAAAAAAAGCAATTTGAAGAGTCTCTCTGTTTCCTGATCCCTCACCTCACCTCCTACTCATGAGTCTTTCTTTGCAGGAATTTCTCCACTACTTTGTATATGTGGCCCCTTATGAATATCTCATTCTACTCATATCAGCCCTAGAAACTCAGGCTAGCATCTCCGTCCTAATTCCAAAATCTAGGGAAAGATAATCTGACTGATTAAGTAGTCACAGAGTAAATGTTTCCTTTAAATAGAGATGAGATCAGCCAGGTGCGGTGGCTCACGCCTGTAATCCCAGCACTCGGGAGGCTGAGACAGGAGGATGAGACAGGAGGATAGTTGTGAGTTTGAGACCAGCCTGGGCTACAAAGTGAGCTCAAGGCCAGCCTGAATGGCATAGTGAGACCCTGTCTCAAAAAGACAAGGGCCAGGGATCTAGCTCAGTGACCTAAGTGCCTGCATGGCAAATATGAGGTCATGAGTTCAGTCCCCGATACTGCAAAAAAAATAGAGATAAGATCAAATGTCCTACAAATTGGAAAATTTTGAATAACATGTTTACTAAGATTTTGTTTCTGTGCAGAAAATGTTTGAAGATAGCCTGCTGTATGAATAGAGAAGTTTAATTCACAAAGAAATTAATTCTTTTCAAATAAATTTAATTATTGTTAAGATTGTTACTCTAAATGTCCCCAAAAAGGCTCGTTGTTTTGAAGGCTTGGTTATCAGCTGATGAAATTTTGGAAGGTAACTGGAATGTGAGGGCTCTAACCTCTATTGATGAACCAATTCATTGACGAGTTCATAGCTCACTGGGATTTTTGGGAGTGGGGCCTAATTGGATAAAGTTGATCACCGGGAGTGTCTTACTTACTTTTTTCTTGTTGCTGAGACAAAATACCAAACAACCAAAGTTGAAGAAGGAAAGGTTTAGTTAGCTCACAGTTTGTAGGGATGAACCATAATCTGGTTCCAAGGCAGTCCATAATTGACATGGCAGAGGGGTAAAAGTTCTTGGCGGGTGGAAGGCAGCAAAATCAATAGGCAAGAGAGGGAAGGGACTCTTTCTGTCCCTTGTATGCAGGCTACCTACCCTAAGGTGAGTGCAGCACTCATATCCTTAAGCCCAGCATTGGCCCATGAACCAATAACAAATTCTAGATTCAGCTATCTCCAAAAAAGTCCCATCTAAAAGTACATGAAGCTTTGGGGGGACATCTAGACACAAACCATAACATTCTGCCCCTGGCCTCCAAAGACTCATATACATTCTTTTGTGCAAAAGACATTTAGTTCATCTCCATGAGTTGTTTCAGCATTGCTGAAAAGTCCAAGTCCCAAGTCTCCTCTGAGATTTAAGGCAAACTCTTAGCCATGAGCTCCTATACAAATAAAAAGAAAGTTGAACATTTCCAACATTCAGTGGCACAAGATAGACATTTCCATTCCAAAAGTTACAAACAAGGATACAAAGGAATGGGACTGAAACAAGTCCAAAATATAGGAGGGTAAACACTAAGTCCTGTAGTTCCATGTGCAGCATCCAAGGCAATCTGTGGCAAGATGTGAACTCCAAAGGCCTTGGGTGAATCAACCCCTACAGCACTTTATGTAGTGAGAGTTGTAGCTCCCATGACCTCTCTTGGGCCCTCCTTGCAGTTTTCCTTAGACAATACATGTTCCTGGCTTCTTCAAACTTCTGGAATCTCCACTACACCTTTGGCTTCACACTCATAGCTTCATGCACTGCCCTCTCAGGACCACACGGCCTGACCTCCCAGGCCGCCTTCTGAAATCTGAGTGGAAGCCATCCTGACCCCACAACTCTTGCATTCTGCATGTATCTAAAACAAGCACCATGTGGATGATGCCAAGGTCTGCTTCCAGCTGGAGTAGTAGCCCGGTTTCCCTCTTTCTTGGCTGTAGGGGTCAAGTGCCTGGATTGCTGAGCACTCCGAATCCAATGCTGAGGAATAAATTCTCTAGGTTGGCACCATTCTGCAACATAGTGTGGTCAGTGCCATTCTGGAACATGGTGTTCTGGGGCTTTCTTCTCAAAGCAGTCTTTCACTTTTGCATCTAGACACAAACTATAACAGGGGGTGTACCTTTGAAGGGTGTTTGTCCCCGGGCCCTTTCTCTCTGACTTCTTTTCCTCTCTCTCTCTGGTTCCTGGATATCAAGTATGAACAGCTTTTGTCTGCCATGGCCACAGAACTTACAAAAAATGGAAACAGCCAAACATGGACTGAAACTGTTCCAGTTTTCTCAGGTATTTTGTCATAGTGAGGAATGTCTGACCATAGCAGTTTTACCATATTCATAAGCAGACAAGTGCTTCTTAGATTCAATTTTAACTGTGCTATAGTACAGGTTGATGTTACTTTATGCATCTGAATGGAGCCAAACTGTACTTCTTAAAAATATATCTTAATTCGGGCTTTCCTTCCATACCAATGCCATGAAATTTTACTCCTTAGTACCCTTCTCTAAAACTTATATATGGCCAACTACCTGTCACATGCATGATTCCTATAAATATTGGTAAATGAATGAATGCATCAACCAATCACTTTGTCTAAGCCAAAGCTGTTTTATCCAGCAACAAGATGGCTGAGTTCTGTGTAAGAGGCTAAATTACTTCACATGCCCTGAATAGTGACCCTCCTTGAGCCTTCTTACCAACTTTGCCTTACTTTGCTCATCCCCATTTTTACAGCCTTTGTCCAAGTCCTCATCATTGCTCACCTTGACATTACTGTAGCTTCTAACTCACCTCCATTCTGGCCCTATTCATTTCTCCAAAAGACAGCTGGAGAGAGCTTTTTAGAAGGAGATAGGATCTCACCACTGACTGGGTTAAGTAGGCATTAGTTTCCCAGAGGGTCCTGCAGGTTTTCAGTATACCTCCCTCATCCCACCACTCCCTAATCTGTACTCCAGTCACTGTGTCCTGTCCTCTTCCACTCCTTCCAGGGCCTTGACACTTCTCCCAGAAACACTCTCTTTTTCTGTGCCCACTTCAATCTTGCCCTGCAAACTTCTAACTGACCTTTAGATGCCATGTCTGAGATGCTCACTGTCTGAGAGTCAACCAGAGGAGAGCTCCCTGCTCACTGCTCTCACACTGCCTCATTTTGTGAGCTGTCATAATGAAATACCACAGCCTAGCTGACTTAAATAAGAGAAATTAGTTTCTTACCATTTGACGTCTGAGATCAACGTGTTGATAGGCAGGTATGGTTTCTTTTAAGGTTTGCCGATATTACCTTCTTGCTGTGTTTTCAGATGGCTTTTTTTTATTTAAGAGAAAAAAGACACAGAAAAGAAAAACAAAAAGCAAAAGAAACAAACAAAACAACAACAAACCCAGAACAATAACAGTATAGGTTTATAAAACAAGATGATAGTAATTTAACAATGGTTGTAATATTGCATATTGTTACCTTCAAAAGGGTTGCTTAGATCACCAGATACAGACATGTAAAATTGATCTAATCATATGAGTATAAAACTATTTTTTTCCAAGAACTAATATAATAAGTAGTATAGTCATTTTAGCTACATTATGTATATATACAAATTTATGTCTTTTTCCTTTTCCCTTGTTTCTTTCCTCCTTTCCCCTATCCCAGTTAGTTTCCTCTTTGAGTGGTTTCTTACCCTTACATAATATTTATTGTAGATTTTGGATTGTATTTACTCTTTCATTTTCTTACACTGGGGAGACAATACAGTATTTACACATGTGAGTTTGATTTATTTCACTTATGAGTATGGTCTCAAGTCGTGTCCATTTGCTTATAAAAGCCTCAATGAAATCTTTCTTTATAGCTGAGTAGTACTCCATTGTATAAAAATACCACATCTTTTTTATCCATTCCTCAATTGATGGGCACTTGGGTTGTTTCCAAGATTTGGCTATTACAAATTGTGCTGCCATAAACAAGGGTGCACATATATCACTGTGGTATGATGTTTTCAATTTTTCTGGGGAAATGCCCAGAAGTGGGATAGCTGGGTCAAATGGAATCTCCAATCCTAGCTTTTTGAGGAACCTCCACACTGATTTCCACAGTGGTTGCACCAACAGTGGAGAAGTGTTCCTTTCCCCCCACAGCCCGTCCAGAATTTGTTATTGGTTGATTTCTTGATCTTAGCCATTCTTTCTGGAGTGAGATGAAATCTCAGTGTTGTTTTAATTTGCATTTTTCGAATGACCCTTGATGTTGAACATTTTTTCATATATTTATTTGCCATTCGTATTTGTTCAGGTGAGAAGTGTGTATTCATCTCAGATGCCCATTTTTGGATTGGGTCTTTGAATTTTAGGGGCCTGATTTTTTAAAATTTTTTTTTTTTTTTTGCGGCACCGGGGATTGAACTCACGACCTTACGCTTGCCGGGCAGGCGCTTAGACCGCTGAGCTAGATCCCCAGCCCTGTTTTTGAGACAGGGTCTCACTATGCGTTCAGGCTGGCCTTGAGCTCACTTTGTAGCCCAGGCTGGTCTCGAACTCACAACGATCTGCCTCTCTCAGCCTCCCGAGTGCTGGGATTACAGGCGTGAGCCACCACGCCCGGCTCTTGATTCTTTATATGTTCTAGATAAAAGTCCTTTGTCTGAGGGACAGTTGACCAAGATATTGTCCCAATTCATGGATTTTCTTTTCACTCTGTTGGAGATTTCTTTTCACATACAAAAACTTTTTAATAAGGCAAGATCCCAGTTGTCGATTCTGGGAAGTATTTTCTGTGCAGTTTGATTTTTGTTCATGAACTCTCTGCCTACCCCTATGTCATCGAGATTTCTACCTATTTTGTCTTCCAGAAGATTTAGTGTTTCTGTTTTAATATTTAGATCTTTAATCCATTTTGACTTTAGTTTAGTGCATGGTGTTACATATGGGTTTACATAGAAGACCCGCAAAGTTCCATTGAATGACTTCTAGATGTAATAACCAAATTCAGTAATGTAGCTGGATACAAGGTCAACATTCAAAAACAAATAGCATTCTTGTACACAAATAACAAACTCACTGACAGAGAAATAAGGGAAACCATACCTTTCACTTTAGCATCCAAAAAAATGAAATACTTAGGAATCAATCTAACAAAGGAAGTAAAAGATCTATAGATTGAAAATTACATTACTCTGAAAAAGGAAATCGGAGAGGATTTCAGAAAATGGAAAGACATTCCATGCTCATGGATAGGAAGAACAAACATTGTGAAAATGGTCATTCTCCCAAAATTGTCATACAGATTTAATTCAATTCCAATCAAAATATCATTAGCATACTTCACAGATCTAAAGAAATCATTCCTAAAATTCATCTGGAACCAGAAGAGACCTAGAATAGCAAAGGCAATTCTGGGCAACAAAGGCAAGGCAGGAGCCCTCACAATTCCTGATTTGAAATTATACTACAAATCTACTGTGACAAAATCAGCATGGTTCTGGAATCAAAACAGACCTGAAGATCAATGGAACAGATTAGAAGATACAGTCGCAACTGCAAACATACTCAGCCGCCTCATCTTCAACAACAGGGCCAAACATGTTCACTGGAAGAAGGATAGCCTCTTTAACAAGTGGTGCTGGAAAAACTGGCTTTCCATATGCCGAAAACTAAAATTCAGAAGGATTTTTCTGTTTCCCTACATTTGTGGTTTACCTTTGTGTGTCTATATAAGGACACTAGTTGGATTGGATTAGGGCCTACTCTAATGGCCTCATATTAACTTAATCACTTCTTTAAAAGCCTTATCTCCAAATACCACATTCCAAGGTACTGGGGGTTAAACTTTCAACATATACATCTTGAGGGGACTTAAGTTAGCCCATAATGAGGACCATGTCACTTCTGCTCTCCATTGCATCCCTATGGCTCACCATAGAGCCTGGCTTGTCATAGAACTTGATACTTCATAAAATTTCAACCCCTCTTCTACTCTTCCTGCCACCATATATTGTAGTAGAGGCAAACAAAAGGAAGAGGTACAGGCTGCTGCAGAGGATCATTAGTTACCACAAGAAATGCTTGCTACTCTGATCTTGAAATTATAGACCTTTGGAGGAATAGTGCTAGAATCTCCAAATGGAGCAAAACTGCTCCCCTATCAGTTGCTGGCCTTTCCTGCTCTATGCATACCTGCTGTCTCCATGGACTGTTCTGAAAAAAGTTTTACCATCTAACTTGCTCTCTTTAGAAGGTGAGTCACAGGCTGCTGGGGGTGTGAATCCACACAGCTCCCGGAAAGCAGTTTAGCAACAGGTTCTAGAACCTAAAAAAAGTCACATCCTGTAACCTTATAATTCCTAGGCTAGGAATCCAATATGAGGAACCATGTGGTAGAAGGGGGCTCAACATGAGTTTATATACCAGTTTTAATTGTTTTTAAAAAAATATTTCTCACTATTATAATAGAATCTGGGAAGAGCCTGAATGTGTAACAGTCAGAGAAATCTTTGGGAATCTAATATATTTATATGACTGCAATTATGTAGCAATTGAAAAAGTTGTTTATGGAAAAGTTTTAATGATGCAAGAAAATATTGCCGTAAAAAAGTGGGACTTAGGGTAGGGGAGCTAGCTCAGAAGTACAGCACTTACCCAGCACGCCCTGGGTTCCTTCTCCAGCACTGGGGGTGGGGGGCGGGGAGCCTATGTCCTCGGTCTCAAATACAAAAACTGTACTACAATTTACATGCGTTCAGACAGAAAAACCTGGATTGGTAAATATTCAAATGTCAGGTTTTTAAAGAACCAGATTTCTTTCTTCATGCTCTTTGTGATAAAATTAGCATGTGTTACTTTTACTACCAGAAAAGAGGAGGTAAAGTTTTTAAGTCAGCGGAGCTGCGCTCAATGAAATTCTAAGCTCCAAGGGAAGGCACCGGACCTGCGCCTTTTCCCCAGCCTTTGCCCAGCCCTTCCCCGGGATCTCCCGTTCTGCCCGGGGCGGTGAAGTCTGCCTTTTGGAGAGAGAATGATCGAATCCCTGCGGCGGACCCACTAGGCGCAGCCCTCCGCGGGAAGTGGAAGGTCAGGAAAGGAGCCGAGCATTCCTGCAGTCCGGCAGCGTATCTGGGCTACGCAGAGTTCCCAGTGCTGTGGTCCAGCCCCCGGGCCATCGCAGCCACCGCCCAGTCGGCTGTTCCACCGCCAGGTGCAAAGTGCCGTGTCATTGGAAAAGCCCGCGGCCGGCCGCAGCATTAGATTACATCTCTATGGAGCCCACGTAGGTCTGCGGGGGCTGGAAAATGAGCAGAAGCCCCTGCTCTTGCAACGCCTGCTTACCGTCGTTGAGCGCAGCCAGGGGCGGGGACCGAGCCTAGGCCCCTGGAGCAGCCGGGAGGTGGTCTCTTCTCCTTTAAGAGCAGCAAGCAGCTCTGAGCCGGGAGCCAGAGAGCGCTCTCCAAGGAGGAGACCTGCGCGCTGCGCCTCGGCCCTCGGGGTCCCTTCCCAGTCCTCAGTGCTCCCGGACGCACTGGGCCCTCCGCGCGCCAGTCATGCTGAGGGTCTTCATCCTCTACGCGGAGAACGTCCACACCCCGGACACCGACATCAGCGATGCCTACTGCTCGGCTGTGTTTGCAGGTAGGAGGGGCCAGAGACCCCGGTGGGGGTCAGGGTGGGGACTCAGCGCTCTGTACCCTGGAGAGCGCCTGAAGGTGGGAGACCTGACAGCTGGGGCCCTGCCAGGTGGCAACTGAGCGTTGCTGCAAAGATATGCATTCTCGAGAAGGAGTGACTCAGAGGGAAACTGAGGCTGTGCGAGGGAGGTGGCCGAGCGCGCTTCTCCAGCGCCCGGAAGCTGAGCTCCGGGAGGTACAGAGGTAGGTCAGGAAGGTGGGATCAAGGTCTCGCTTCTCTTTCTGCCCTGCGGCGCTGGAGCCCTGAGCTGGGAAGGAACCCCTCCTCTCCCCAAGGCCTGGTCCCAGACCTATTTATAACCCAGTTCTTCCCACGCGGCCTGCTCTGGCTGCTCTCCTCAGTCCTTGTTCATTACCAGAGGCTGGGCTGGCAGGCTAGCAGGCGGCCGCCACTGGGGGTGGAGGAATGCCTCCCCTTTCAGCGATCCTGCCCTCGCTTTGGGCTCAGGATGGGGGAATTTGGCTGCTGGGCACCTGTGTCACCAGCACCAACCTTCAGGGACTTCTCTGCTTCCCACCTCGTCAGACTGGGTGGCGTCTGGTCTCCATCACTGCATTGAGCCACATAAGCAGGGCAGCCTGCTTTCTCATCAGACTGAGGCCTCCACCAAGAACCTCAGGGGTTGTACCTGGACTTTGAAAATTCCAGGAAGTGAGATCTAGGCCTTGTCTGCTTCCCTTAGGGTCAAGCCAGTGCTGAGGACTACACAGCTGGATTTTGGTCGTGGAGCCATAGTGGGGGAGAAGAGTTTGAGGCTGTCTCCCCATACTTTCTGTGGCCCCCCTGTCACCCTCCATTACATGCCACACCTTGTTTTCTAGGAAGTCTTACCTCTAGTCTACCATCAGGCACTCCTTGGCCACCCACCACAGACCTTCCCTCTGTTTCACCCGCTCTGGGGTACACCTGTTCCCTGACACCATGGGTCCATCTGCTCCCAGACATGTGCCGCCCGGGAGCCTGTGGGTTATTGGCCATGCTCTAAGAACACAGACTTAAATCCACTGCAGCACACACAGATGTGTTGTATTAGGTGCACCCGCTGCTGGGTGTGGGATTCCAGGCTTCTGTCTTCATCTTTGTTGGACCAAGGCAGCATCTGGAGGAGTCGCTGAATGAGTCAATGGTCTGAAAAGCCTTGTGCACTGGAGGGGCCTGGGAGCCACTCTTCTGTGCTTTGTTCCTAACGTGCTGCTTTGACTTGTTTTCTGCGTTTCCCTCCCACAGCAGCCTCAGGAAATGAGATTTATCAAGGTGTTTCCAGCAGGGAGGACAAGGGTGTTTTCATGTTTCCTCTCTACATCCTCATGTCGGGGCTGGCCAGGCCAGTGGCCTGGCTTAGCTGCCTGGCCGAAGGCTCTGCACTCCAGGTTCACCACTCCAGGGGGCACCATTCACACTTTTCGGTGGCTGAGGGGAGGGAGGACATGATTGCTAGGGGGAGAAGACTGGCACCCTGTGTGTTAGGCAGCTGCCTCCCGCTCCAGGGCACTTCCCCATTCACGTCCCGCAAGTGGACGGCTGAGGAGCCTTTGTGAATGGCACCAGCCGCAGCTGTTCAGGACACAACGCACACTCCTCGTCCTTAGCACTCTCTGCTCTCTGGGGCTTCGTCTCTGGTGCCCACTCAGCCTGACCAGACTTTCCTGACCACATCCCCTCCAGTCATACATTCAATACACCCACCTCCTACCTGCCCCCTCCCATCCCCAGGCAGACTCTGGACTTCCGTAGGAGAAAGGAAAGAATGAATAATGAATGGGAAGCACTTTCGAACCCCAGAATTGCTTTATTACAGAAAGTACTGCTGGAGTGGGACTTGTCTCCCACCATTATTTTAGCCCCAAAGGTCTGTCTGAGGAGCAGCCTCCCCCATCTTCATCCACACAGCCCGGAGCTCACTGGAGAGAAAGGAAGTACATTGTCTGTGTTCACAGTGATCCCCTGAGCCTGAGAAGGAGACTGGCTGGACCCTGACTCCGGTTATCAATGGTGAGGAGTACAGACCTTCCCCTCCCCAGTCCCTGGCCACATTCTACCCCCTGCCTTAGCCAAGCTCCTAGCACATGTCCAAATTTGGCCTTCCTGAAGCATTCAGGCCTGCTTGCCTTCCTTCTTGCAGCCAGGGCAGGGCTGATGAATGATTACACAGAAAGCTGTGGCCTGGGACACACAGATGAAAGCAAATCACCCTTGTGGGGAGCCTTTGCTCACCAGCTGGCCTGTATCTGGCTTCCTGGACTCTTTGGGGTTTTGGCCCATAAAATCCCTCCTTTAGCTACATGATTACAACATCCTATAGTGTTACCTGATTCCTCCTCTACGCAAGCCCTAAATTCATTTCACGCTCACAGCAGCTATGTGAGAACAAAGGGGAAGAATATCGTCTTGTTTTACAGATGAGAATTTGGGTCAGAGACCCCCAGGGACCTGGTCAAGGTCACACAGTGGCCAGGGCACTCCTTCCACCCCCATCCCATCAGTGACTTCTGTTGTTCTCAGGATCCTTGGCTCATGAACAAGAAAGCACGTTGGAATGCATGCCATGTGCTGCCCACACCAGGGGATGCAGACCTGAGCCAGCTCGGGGAGGGAGGAGCTGGAATACCCAGCATGGGGTTGACTCAAAGCAGGGGTGTGGGGAGCAGTGTCAGACTAATGACTAAAAGACAGAGGATCCTGGTTTTTAAAATATATCTTCATCACAAGGAGAGAGCGTAGACATTCACTAAGCACAAGCAACATGCTATTTTCAGAGGCTATATCTTTAAAATCCCACAACAATGCTACGAAAGAGATCTATTTTTCCGACACCATGCTTATTATGTGCCAGACACTATTGTAAATAGAACATTTAGTGTGGACCTATATCATAGTCCAGTTAATATTGGCAACCAGCTACTTTTAACATCATGTAATCCTCTGAGCAAGCATCCATGTAACAAATATCCTCACTCCCATGTTACAGATAAGAAAACTGAGGCACAAAGAGGTTAAGTAACTTTTGTAAGATCATACATGGTAGATTGTGGAAATAGATTCAAGTCACAGAAATCTGGCTCAAGAGTCTTCCCATCTGCAGTCTACTTTTTTTTTTTATTTTTTTTATTTTTGCGGCACTGGGGATTGAACTCACGACCTTGCTCTTGCCAGGGAGGCGCTTAGGCCGCTGAGTTAGATCTCCGGCCCTTGTAGTCTACTTTATAATCTGTTTTTAGGTCTGATTTATTAGAGATAAGCAATAAAAAGTGGAAAATCAGGATTTGAACCCAGGTCTACCTTAGACCAGGAAGCCTGATCTCAGCCTGCATGTTGACTCCTCACATTCTGCTCTATCCTGTATGTTGTTTTCATTGCCACTTATCAGTCACAGACATCCGTAGCCCTTCCTCTCTGGCCTTAGGGATACTTTCTCATCTCAGAGGGTCTACCCCTCTGCATCACTCTCTTTGTATCTGATGAGACCAGTCAGACACCAGTGGCTCCCTCTAGCCAGTGCTCTTGTGCCAGGCCAGTCCACAAGCCTCTGACAGGCCTGTGGCAGCTTTTTAGGATCTATCAAATGAGGCCAGTGTGATGAGGCCTGGGCACTCAGGTGAGCAGCCTTTAGTTACAGCCAGCTTTGTAAGTCATCTAAGCACTCTGTAACTCAGTTTTCTCAGCTGTAAAATATTGATTAACAGTACCTCCTTTGGAGGAATGATTCTGAAGACTGTGTTAGTTCTGATAGAGCACTTTGAAGTAAAACCTGGCATGCAATACGTGTTAACTATAATTATGTGTTATCATACATATATTTTAAACTAATTATTTTAATTAATGTGTATTGTACATAGTACAAAGAACTCATTATTGCCAGGTGCAGTGGCGCATGCCCATAATCCCAATGTCTTCCCTGTTACTTTGAGGCCAGCCTGAGTAACTTAATGAGATCCTGTCACAAAATGAAATAAAAAGGGATGGGAGTGTAGCTCAGTGGTAGAGTCCTTGCGCAGCATGTGCAGGCCCTGGATCAAATCCCCAATACTTCATGAAAGAGAAAGAAAGGGAGAAAGAAAGACCATTGCATGCATCTGAGGAGCCTTTTGGCATCTTTTCTGCCTGGTCAGTTCTATCATCAGCACCCTTTGTCCCTCTATTGCCCTGCAGGTTGGGCACAATCAGCTAAGTGGTTGGCAGCTGTCCCATCCGCCTGCAGGGACCTTGGCCCTGTCTCGTTTGGCTGCCCTTCCAAAAGCAGCCTCTTTAGCATTTGTCCGCTTGCCCAGTGGCTTGCCATGGCCCTCACAGTGGTGCTATGCATTTCTTGGGACAAATATCCCCTGGTGACTGTTCAGAGCCTATAAAACTCCTCAAGCCAAGCATACTGTCTTCCTCACTGTATGCGAGCTTCTTTCCACTCTTGTTCATCCACAGGAAATGCCAGCTGGAAGAGTGCTGACCTCTGTCGCATACCTACTTCCTAGGGGAACTGAGGTAAAGAGACAGTGTTTCAGTCCTCCCAGCACCACTGGGAAGTGTCATCCTCTTGCTTTTACAGAAGCCTAAACAGAGTCTGGAGGTTTGAGTCATATGCCTCAGGTCACACTGCAAGGAAGACGTGGACTGGGCTAGAAGCCCAGGATCACCTCCACCTCGGGAAAGTTTTCCCCTGCATAATTCTGGCTTAGCTGGAATCAGGACCACAAGCCTTTCACACTCTCAGTGGTCACATACAGGTGCTCTGCCAATTTTGGTTGGAGTGGATACCCCTGGGACACTCATCCTTAAATGAATGTGAGGGAAGAGGAAAGAAGGTTGCACCGGATCATCTATATTTTTGGAGAGTTTTCACATTGATAAAGGGCCTTGAAGGAATCCTGTAAACTTGTACGCTAATGTAGTTATGCACCCATGATCCAATCACTCCTAAAAGCCCCACTGTGTTCCTCTCAGGGCTGATGGCCGTGAACAGAAAGTTCAGGTCTGTTTGCTTCATGGACACCCCCGTATTTAGCCTTTGGGGAAAACCAAAGCACTAGGCCATATCAGAAGAACATGGCCAGAGAAGGCATAATGGTCCAACTCTAATCCTCCTTAATGGTCGGAGGGAAAGAGGGACACAAATAGGTGACAGAGAGGACATGGACCACAAACCCTGGGAGCCTGGCAGGTAGTGTAGCTATGGTTAGACTAGAGGGAAAATTATGTGTGCCTACTGGGTAAGCGGGGATGGTGCTAAGCGTGACCCCACCACTCCCCAACTCCATGCAGTGGCTCCCGACAATCAGTTTTGGGCAGAGATTTGAGGTTCATGTGCCAGATTCCCTGATTTTTCAAGAAAAGTTACAAATCAAGATCTGTAAGGAAAATCTTCTAATACTTCATTGAGGCACAACTTTGTTATAAAATGTTGTTTTTAGGCTGGTGCCTGGTAGGGGGACACCAGTAACAACCTCTGATGTCCACTGTTTAATCTTAGTTCAGTGTCCTCTTCACTGAGTATAACAGCCAGTATCTATCAGTAATTACACTTCTGGGAGGGTTAATCCCCTTTCCTCCTGTTTTAATTACTTCCTTGCTGCTGGGACAAAATACCTGATACCCACAAATTAAAGGAGGAAAGGTTTACTTTAGCTCACAGTTTGTAGAGGTTTCAGTCCATAGCTGGTTGGCTCCAAGGAGGACGGCATGCAAAGGGGCATTGCAGAGGAGAAATAGCTCATGGCATGGCAGGCAGAAAAAAGCAGCAGCAATGAACCTCCCTTTCCCCTTTTATTCCATTCAGGCTACAGGCCTATTGGTGTCACTCACACCCTGGGAGGGTCTTCTGTCTTCAGTAAATCCATTCAGCCACATCCAGAACTGCGCTAATCCAGTTATGCACCCATGATCCAATCTCTCCTAAAAGCTCCACTGTGAAGTCTTGGGGGGTTTTAGATATAAAGTATAATACTTCATATCTCTATCAACTCTGAAACATTGCAGTAAACATGAAATCTAAGTAAAAACGGGGCTTGCTTCACAAATCTGACCTCAAAACTGGTCCCATTCCTGTCCGACTATGCCTCCTAACTGGCTGTGTCACCTTTCTAGTGGGACTGCAGTAATCTGGGTTGCTAAGAGCGACCCTCTCCTACAACTTTGGGATGAAGACCTGGTCGTTTATAACAGAGCCTTAACTAATGCTGATATAAACATGATAGTCTCACTCCCCTAATTAACTGAGGTGTAAGTCATCTTGGCTGGTAAGATTCTGATCCATCAGACTATTCAGGATCCCAGATCCTCCTGCCTTGTTGCTCAGCTTTTCTTGGAACAAATGGTCCAACATGGTACACGGTGGCTCACCGCCATGATTCACATTCCATCCAGAGGGAAAAGGAATCTGGAAGGCATACCCTTTCTCTCTAAGAACATGACCAGATGGTTACATATCCTGCTCATATCCCATTAGTCGACATTTTGTCTCACATCCATATCTAGCTGCAGGAGAGGCTGGGAAATGTAGTTTTTCTATTTGGCTGGCCATGTGCAGTTACAGTGCTATGGCAAATGTTTATGAAGAAGGGGAGAATAGATATGGGGAGAGAAGTTGCAGTCTCAGCCTACTCTCTGTTAGAGGCTCATTCCTGATGTAAGTCCTCTAGGGCTGAAGCCCTGTTGAGTCTGTTTGAGTCTGCAGCAGCCAGACCAGGAAGTTGGAGGTTGGGATGGGAAAGAGGCCTCAGGATGTGTCCACACTTTGGGTCACAAGCTGTTGTTTTTATGGTTTGGAAAAGAGGTGGGTGGAGCCCCTATTCCTTGGACACAAGGCAATGGTTTGTTACAGTCCCTTGGAATGTTTCTCTGGAAATATTCGTTATGCCCCATACAGATTTCCTGTGCTGACTCTGGTGGATTAGACCAGGGGTAAGGGTAGGGTGTGCTGTCCTGATGCGTGTGGGGTGTAAACCAAGAATCATAACAAAGAAAAAAAGTTTCACAATACCTGAAACTCCCCCTAGAGGGCAGTATTGCCCTCGTTGAGTGCCACTGGGTTGAGATTGAACTCTTTCCCAGAGCCACATGCAACGTCCACTACACCAACTCCAGGCCAACACTGTACTGGAAACACACTACATGCCTGGGCCGCTAAGGCAGCCTTAGTCTCTCCCTCATTCATTGGTCCACAATCTAGCTAGACGTTAAACAGGTAATTGTGCAAATCTACATTCCTTAGAACTGTGATGAGCAATAAGAAGGAAAAATACAGCCATGTAGTTATTTGCCCGAGTGACCCAACCTAGACAGGAAGGTCAGGGGCTACTTCCCTAGAGACGTGATATTTGAACTGAGGGTCCCATGGATCAATGGGGGCAACCCTGAGAAGAGTAGAGAAGGAAACTGCAAATAGAGGGAGTAGCCAAGCCAACCTCCGAGGTGAGCAGGAGTTCAGCATGGTCTAGAAACTGAGAATTCCTTGGAGCTGGAGCTCAGAGCTCAGGGAGCAGAATGGTGTTTCCCTATCAGTCTAGGAGAGGAATTTGGGCTTTATTCCAAGATCTAGTCACTGGCCTGACCATATTTTTTGTTTGGTTTTGTTTTTTTCTGATCATATTTTTGTAAGATTGCCTGGTTGCAGTGTGGATAATAAGCAGTGTTGTCAGGTGACTGTGAGATAGGCAGCTAGGAGGTACATGTGGTAATAGGCCATAGGAGAAGATGATGGTAGGAGGAATTTGGAGGCTATAGCCCCTGGGTGATACCAAAGTTATGGGTGTCAGAAAGGACAGTTTAGGCTGCAAGTAACTGAAATGCCTTACTGAAATAGACTTAACTGATAAATTGTCATTAAGTGATTGACTTACCTAACTCTCTTTCTTACTCACTTTCGTTGTTGTTGGGACAAAATACCCAACACCCACAACTTAGAGGAAGATATTTCAGTCCATATTTGGCAGACTCAAAGAGATAAACCCCATGGTGGAAGGGCCTGGGTGGAAGAAAACTGCTTGATTCATGGTGGCTGGGAAGCAGAGAGAGTGTAATGGTTGATACATGTGTTAAGTTGAGAAGTTTAGAAGTTTAACTAAGAGACTCAGCAGGAGCCGGGGTTCTTACATTGTAAACATCATCATTCTGTGTAGGAGGAGGGCAAGGAGATAGTATGAGTGCTACCCCTTCCCTAGGGGGTGGTAGTCTGCTGTATCAGTCAGGGTTTACTAGAGAAACAGATATAATACAAGATATACAGCATATAAGATTGGCTTACAGTGGTCAGCCACAAGGTTGAATGAGGGAGCATGCAGAGGGTGTCTGCACGCTAGAGGTTAAAGGGTCCAGCCCAAGGGCTGGAGCTTACTGCAGTATCCTGTGCACGTCTGTATCAGAAGGTCAATGGGTCTACAATGGAACACTGAAGAATCTATGATGAAGGCTGAAGAGTCCCAGGCAGAAGCTGAACAGTCTATGCCAGAAACCAGGAGACGACGTCCAAGCTGAAGGTGAAGACTGGAGCTCCTCCAAAGAAGCAGCCCCCAGTCCCTCCTCATCTGTCTTTTGTTTTATGCAGGCTGCTCCACTGGGGTGGGTGTAGCACTCACACCATCTGCCTGCTCTCCTCTTGCACAGGCTGAGGATGTTACCAACTAGGGACCCTGGCCCCCTGCTGAATCACTTAAACTTCTGACCTTCTCAAATTGACACAGTGAACAACATCCTAGAAGGGTAACTGCTTGTTCTCTACACCCCAGGATGTGGTGCTGCTGAGTTACTTAGTTAAGCATCTAGACTTCTCAAGTTGACAAAATGTATAAACCATAACACCTGCTTATAATATAAGGAAGGAAAAAAAGCTTGCTCTCTGCTCCTTTTGCTCTTGCTGCTTTTGCTGTCTTCTGCCATCTTGAACTGTTGCCTCTATGCCATGCCACCCTGCCCTGGAGCCAGCTGATTATGGACTGAAACCTCCACAAACTGTGAGCTAAATAAACCTTCCCTTCCTTAATTTTGGGTGTCGAGTATTTTGTCCCAGTATTGAGAAAAAAGTAACCAAGACAGAGAGAAAGGAGAAACGTGACAGAGAGGTACACCCTACCAGCCACGCCTCCTGTGACTCACCACTGATAACCAGGCCCCAAGTGATTAACTCTAATGTCCCCATGATTCCATCACCCTTCAGAATCCCCACCAATAATTACATAAGGCTTTGGGGGTGACATTCAGATATAAACCCTAACATTTTTCTATGGTCCCCAAAAGATTCATGTGTATTTCTTTATGTGAAGTGCATTTAGTCCATCCCTATGAGTTGCCAAAGCCCTAACAATTCCAGCACTACTGAAAAGTCCAAACCCAAAGTATCCTCTGGGTAGACTCTTAGCTGTGAGCCCTTGTAAAAATAAAAAAGAGAGTTAAAAACAGTTGACATACAATAGCACAGGATAAACATTCCCATTCCATAAGGGAGGAATAGGGAATAGGAAGGAAAGGGGGATAGAAAGGAACAGAATCAAAGCAATGCCAAAACCCTGAAGAGCAAGCATTAAATCCTGTAGCTCTGTGTCCAGCAAGTGGCAAGTTGCAGCAGGCTAGATGTGGCGAGATGCAAACTTCAAATGACTTGGGCTGCCTCACCTCTCTGGAATTGCCAGTGATTACAGCCCCCAGGGCCTTTTTCTTGGGCTCGCTTTGGTCACTACCTGCAGCTTTCCTCAGACAGTCTACATTCCTGACTTCTTCAACTTTCTTAGGTCTCTATTGTCCTTTCAGTTTCACTGTCACACTTCACACACCACCCTCTGTGGAGCACATTGCGTGGCCTCCCAGGTTTTTTTCTGAAATCTTGGTGGAAGCCTGTAACCCTTTTACTCTTGCATTTTGCATGCCCACAAAGGGTGATACCGAGGTCTGCTGCTGTCTCCAATAATTGTCAGGTCCTTTTGGTTCATGACTGCCAAGGCTTCTGAGTGTCTATAAAGCTGAGCACTGGTAGCCTAATCCCCAGTTTCTGGGGAATGAATTTCCTGAGCAGCCCTTTTCCAGCTGCATGCCCTGGGGCTGTCTTCTCAAAGCAAAGTCTTTCACTTTTAAACCTTGAGGCCTGCACAGGGTGGTATCTTGTTGATTTCTAAGAAATCTTCAAGACATTTTTCCTACTGTCCTGATGTAAAGTACTTGGCTTCTTTTTAATGCTAATCTTTTTGGTAACCAATCTTTCCTCTGTTTCATCTTTGCAGTCTCCCCTCAGAGTCTTGCCATGTAGTTCAGGCTTACCTTACACTATGTAGCCTGGATTAACCTTGAGCTCAAACTCATGGCAATTCTCTTGCCTCAACCTTCTGAGTTACATGCAAGCACCACCACACTCAGCTTCTAGGCCATTTCTTTCTGGAAAAACTGAAAAATTCTTAAATGGACTTTTTGCTCCTGATTTTCAATATAAACCTGGCTAAAAACTTCCTGTAGTACTTATGCAACGATCTAAACATTGCATTGCCTTGAAATTTCTTCTGGCAGATTTATTAGTCTTAATCTTTCATCTCAGCCTTCTGCAATGTCTTAGAATATGAGCCAAATGCAGGCCAATTTTTTTCCAGTATGTAACACATATGATCTCTAGCCCAACTGCGAGTGGGGTCCTTGTTCCAAACTGAAACTTCCTGAGCTGATGCCATCTGTACTGATATCAGCATTCTGGTCTTCTGAGCTCTGACTAGAGTCTTTCATCAGGCCTGGTTAACAGCATCTAGGGCTTCTTAGTCAGTATCTCTGAACCTTTCCAAATTCTTCCCGTGAACCACTTCCAAAGGCTTCTAAACCACATGACCAGATTGTATCATAGCAAGGACCCCACTTCTCTGTTACCAAAATCTAACTTAGTTACTTTCCCTATGGTTGGGACAAAATAATGTAAAGGAAGAGAAGTTTATTTTGGCTCACCCTTTTGAAGTTTCAGCCTATGTTCAGCAGGCTCAAGCAGAGAAATCACATGGTGGAGGGCCTGGGCAGAGGAAAGCTGCTAACTTCACGATAGCCAGGAATCAGAGAAGAGGAACCAGGGAGGGAGAGGTTCTCTAACAGATCGTGTCTCTAGTGACCCACCTGCTAATATTATATTAGGACTATAGGACTCCCATGATTCAAACACCTTTTAAAAGCCCCTCCTTTGAGTGCATGGTGCTTTGAGGAACCATCTAGGCATAAACCATAACACTACCAGTCCAGAGACACAACATATATACTATAGCGCTCCACCGTGTCACCTTGGATCCAGGCTCACTCCACTTTTCTTTCTGGTCTGCTGTCCTTGCTGTCTGTGACATCCTAGGGCTGGTCAACAATTGGACGCAGGAAAGGGAGTAGGCTTCTCCATTCATGACATATAAGTCTGTGCCTTTATGGAACAACTTAGAAGGGATGTCCATTGCTAGACCAAGACAGTGGCAAGAGATGGGTTCAGAGAGATAGAGCAAAGTTCAACCTGGAGCTGGAGATGGATACCTGAGCAGCGAGGTTGTGCTAGGAAGGAGGAAGGGTCCTCCATGTTGGGGTAAGCCAATTGTCCACCACATTTTGAGGGCAGGTAAGAGGGATAGAGTTAGGAGGAGGAGAGGTCAAGCAGATTGAGAAGGTTCTAAGAAGGGGATAGCTTCAGAGTTTCCTTCTCCTCTTCCTTTCCCTCCATTGCCATGTCCCACCCCAGTGGAAATTGTTAGCTTCCTTATAAGGCCTCCACTTCTTTTTTCTTTTTTTTCTTGACACCGGGGATCCAACTCACAACCTTGCACTTGCCAGGCAAGCACTTACGCCACTGAACTAAATCCCTGGGCCTTGTCTTTTTGAGACAGGGTCTTGCTATGCTTTTCAGGGTGTCCTTGAGCTCACTTTGTAGCCCAGGCTGGTCTGGAACTCGAAACAATCCTCCTCCCTCAGCCTCCCGAGTGCTGGGATTACAGGTGTGTGCCACCAGGCCCGGCAAGGCCTCTACTTTTTAAGAACACTTCCTGCCGTGCCTTTCAATTTGGTTGCTATCATCTGATGCCCTGGTAGTAAGCATCCTGAGGGCAGGGATATGATCTATTCCCATGGCCTAACACAGCTTTACCAAGTTGGAGGTGACTGCTGGGGGGTACATGATTCATTTGTTCTTTTTTTAAAATTTATTTTTATTTTTTAATTTTTTTGGTACTGGGGATTGAACTCTTGACCTCATGCTTACCAGGCAGGCACTTGAGCCACTGGGATAAACCCCCAGCCCAATTCATTTGTTTTTGCAGTCAACCATTTAGACAATATTTATGGTGAACCTACTTCATGCCAGGCACTGCTCCAGGTGCTGAGGAAACAGCAATAAACAAAGCAGATGTTCTAATGGAGCATATGGAAAAGAAATAAGATTCATATGTTACCTAATGATTGGTGCAAAAATTAAGCAGGAAAGAGCTTGGGGACCAAGGGAGGTCCCATTTGAGTGGATACCTGAAGGAAGGGAACAGGTGATTATTATAGTCAGCAGGAATGTCTAGCAAAGTCCCTGTTAGGCACCAACTTGACATGTCTGAGTAGCTACCAGACTAACAGGCTGGAAGAAGGTGGCAGAAGAGAAGGGCAGTGAGGTCTGGCAGGGCTTTGAATGTCACTTAAGAACTTTGGGTTTTGTTGGGAACTATCAAAGGACTTTTAGTGGCGGAGTGACACCAGGTAATGCTGATGGGGTACAGAATAGCCTGGAGGTGGGAGGGCAAGGGCAGGAGCGGAAGATGCTGAGGGAACCTCTTGCAATGATTAAGGGAGGTAATCTTCAACTAGGAGAGTCCAGTGAAGATGGTGACAGACGGTGGGATTTTAAAATAATTTTTTAAAACTTTTTTTTTAACTTTTTGAATATTTTTTAAAAGTACAGCTGATAGAATTTGCAGTTTTGGTGCCATGATAGGGTTGAAAGTATGACTGAGTGGTTCAAGAGAGGTAAGAGGAGAAACAGTGGAGACACAAAATATGAACAGCTTTTTCAAAGGATTTTGTAAAGACAGCAATGTAGCTGGAGGTGTAGCTCAGGAATTGCATACCCTCAAAACCAGGAGTCTGATCCTCGGCATGTATCTGTGTACACACACACACATGCACACATACACGCACACACACACACGCACACACATACACACACACAAGCTATAAAGCTGGGTGTGATGGGTGGTACATTGCTATAATCCCAGCACTTGGTAGACTGAGGAAAGAGTACTGAGAATTCAAGCCCAGCCTGGACTACGTAGCAAGACCCTGTCTCAATAGAGATGGGAGGGGCAGTCGAAGGGGAAGAAGTTTTGTTTGTTTGTTTGTTTGTTTTTGTCTTTGTTTTTGTTTTGATGGTACTGGGGTTTGATTGAACCCAGGACCTGATGCATGCTAGGCAAGTGTTCTACTACTGAACTACATCCCTAGTTCTTTTTATTTTTTGTTTTTGATACAGGGTTTTGCTAAGTTCCCAGACTGGCCTTGAACTTGTGGTCCTTCTACCTCAGTTTCCTAAATAGTTGGAATTACAAGTGTGTACCACTACTCCGGGCAAGACGGTGCTTTATTAAGAGCAGTACTGGAATGATTCAGGTTGTCAGAGCCTTGTCACTGAATGGAATTATTCTCAAGTCCATTGCATTAGTTCATTCATAAAAACAGGAGAGAAAGCAAAGGATTTGGGGACAAATCCTCGGGAGGGTTGGAAGGATACCCTGGGAAGCCGAGGATGTTCTCTGTCCAGTAAACAGGAAGCAGACCGCGAGTGGGTGTGACAGGGGTACTGGAGGTCTGGGCAGAGAGGAGGCTGAGGAGACTATGGGGACAGCATGACAGCCGGCAGGAGTGGAGGTCCACTGGAATGAGGGGTCATGACGACCAAGCACAGCCCGGTGCAGCTGTGTTTCTCTCCTACACATCTGTCTGTTAGGGTGCGGGCGTAGAATAGGCAAAGCAGGATTCACTGAGGTTATGGTTTCTTCTTGTGAAAATGTTGTCTCCCCCAAAGTAAGAGAGGAGAAAGAGAGCCTAGAGTTCGTGCGGCAGAATGATGCTAATAACTATTGTAGTTAAGCGTTTAGGCTGAGCAAGGGGGCTAGGCGGGGAGGACTTGGGAGATGGTGGAGACACAGTGCGGCCCGGTGCTAGTGCCAGTGTGGGACGCCGAGGTGAGCAGCCAGGGCTCTGTGGTCAGCAAGTTTATAAGCTGCGAAGGAACCCGACGACGCGCAAACATCTGCTAAGAACCGTGCAGGCTCAGAGGCGGTTTCGCGGACGCTCAGGCCTTGGGGTCACTCCTGCCCTAGGCTTCCTAGCGCGTCGGGACGGTCGCCTCGGGCCAGCGGCGGCGGAGAGGGGAAGGGGCGGGTGCGAGGGCGAGCGCGCCCAGGCCCGCGCTCAGGACCGAGCCTGCAGCTCCCGCGGACACGCTCGCGTCCCCGGCGCTGATCCCCTTCTCCCGCCGCCCACACCCACTCCTCCTTCCCACTCCCGGCGGGGTCCCTCGGAGTAAGGGACCAGCGGCCCCACGGGCGCGCGTCCGAGCCCCGCCCCGCCGGCCACCGCTGCAGGGCGGATCCGCCCAGTGGGTGTCCGGTGTCCTCTCCGCGGGCTCCCACCGCGGCGGGCCACTTCTCCGCCCAGGCGCTGCGCAGGCGACAGCCTCCTCTGGGGCGGCCGCGGGAAGCCCAGCGCTCGCCTGCGCGCTCGGTCAGTACCCGGGCCAGGTGCTCCCGCTCTCGCCCTGCCCTGCCGCTGCCCCGCCGCCGAGCCATGCTGTGCTGCCTGCTGGTGAGGGCCAGCAACCTCCCTAACGTCAAGAAGGACCGGCGCAGCGACCCTGTCGCCAGCCTGACTTTCCGAGGTGAGAGCCCCGGGGTGCCGCACGACTCTCTGTGGCCCCGCCTTGGGGGCCAACCCCTCTCGAGGCCCCAGTTTCTGCCTTTGCCAGCGGGGTCCAACCCTGGAACTGACAAGGATGAAACGCAGCAGAGCACAGTGTATGACTTGGGGCTTGGAAGTTTGGGAATATTCAAAGTGCTGCGGATCCGTCCGTTATCGCTTTCTAAGGTGACATCCAGTAAGCATAGAGTCCAAGCTCTTACCGAGTAACGGGCATAAAGCTGGGCTGGAAGTTGGGTGTAGAAGGTAGCGAGGAGTCAGGGCCACTTAACTGGGCGTTAGGACATCATGCTTTGAAAATCGTGCCATTCATTCATTCATTTATTCATTCATCCATTTTCTTCATTAAACCCTGGCCATATTGAAACCACCTATCTTCAACCAGGAGGAAGAGAAACAGAATAGGATCAATATGGCCTTTTGAGGAATTTTGAGAGATGTCAAGAATATTTTTTTAAATCGCAGAGTTAAGTCCCGGTACATAGTGTCCCACTCTGGGAAGGCTCTCCTCTTCCCCAGGCGTCTCCACCCTCCTCTCTCCCCACCTCAGGCAGGGGTTCCCACGGGAAGGGGTGTCTCAGGAGGGGAAAGGGAAGAGGAAAGATCTGTCAAATTGAGAGAAAGAACAATAGCTGTGAGTCAGGACCCCAGTTCTGCAGAAAAAAGATAAATAAAGAGAGGAGGACGTTTTCCTCTTAGCCAAGAGCCATGCTTTGTGGAATTGAAACACTTGCATATGACAAAAGATGGTCCAGTGTGGAGAGGACAGTGGCAGGGCTTTTAATGAAGTCTAAAAACAGTAGGGATACCAAGGGTGCTCTTTGGTTCTCACCTGTGATCTCCATGTAGTCCCAGCAGCTCCCCATAATAATGATTGATGAGTGGCCCAATTTAACAGAGTTCTAGATACAGGATTTTTCGTTTGTTTTTCGAAACAGAGTCTTGCCATGTAGGTAAGACTGGCCTTGAACTCACTATGCACCTCAAACTGGCCTTGAACACGCTGCAATCCTCCTGCCTCAACCTCCCGAGTGCTGGGATTACAGGCATGTGCCTCCACTTCCACCTGTAGGTGTAGTGGGGACAATTTATGTACATTCCTCTTAAAAACTGTGCTTTGAAATCTTCTAGATAATATTGTCATTTTCCTTGGTCAGTGACATATCTGGGTGTTCACTATGTGAGAGCGACTTCTAGGTGAGGTCCTTAGTTCTTCCTCTCCATCACATGCTGCCTAGGCCTTTGCTGATACCCACTTGGGGGCAGGGCTGGGTGGCTTAGGGGTAGAGCACTTACCTAGCATGTGTGAAGCTGTAGGTTCAATCCCCAGCACCACCAAAAAAAAAAAAATTGTGGGGGCTCACCATTGTCAAAAAAATAAATTCTCTAAGGACACTGACCCTTGGAGCCACATCAGCTGAGGACTCTCAAATGCTCTGAAACCCTTTTGTGTCTGTTTGTAGGTCTTTCCTTGGCTCAGCAGCAGTCCTGTGGTGGCTACTGCTATTTTGCAGATGAGGAAATGGAAAGCCTTGGAAGTTCCATGATGTGTTCTGGGGTCATGGAAGGGAACTTCAGCCCTTGGAGTGGGCACTGCCCTTCATCAGGCAGGCGTCCAAATCTGTTTAGCTCCCCTTGGTTATTGCCCTGGCTTAGGTATCCTGAACACATGTACCTGCTGTGTTCCACACGTCTCTCTATTCCTTACCCTTTATAAAGCCTTATGATTTATTTGCACTGATGAGTCTCTAGGAAAATTCATATATTATAGAATGTAGAATCTCCAACCATTGAAAGTCTGTGTTTCAAAGCCCAGCTTCATTGCCGCCTTCTGTATGAAGCCACCCAGGAACCCCTGGCTGTCAGTCTCCTGTCTGGATGCAACTGCATCTTACCAGGTCTGCTAGTACAGTACTGTGCTCTGCTGGCCGGTGCTCGGTACTCAGCTCTGCACTTGGGACACCAGGACTCCCTGAGCACAGTGAAGTGTCTTGTTTATCCATTGGCACCCAGGGCGGAGCACAAGTAGGCAAGGGTTTGTGCTTTTTCTGGCCCAGCCTCTAGCCACCCTCCAGATGTGCCGGGGTACCTCGCTCTGTCTGGATGTGGCCCTCATATTTCACTCTGCCCGAGAATCACTTGGAGAGTATGCTTGAAAAACAGACTCCTGGGTTTCATCTGAGAGCATCTGATCTGGTGAGTCTGGGAAGTGAAAGAATCAATATTTGATACATACTGGATGTGCGCCATTTTGGAACACATCTTGAGAAAGAGTGGTTGGAGATGCTGGGACAGGTGAACCTAAGATGTTTTCCTACGGGGCAGTCACAATAGAGTTTGAGGCTGAGTTGATGCTAAGGGAGGGGTAGCCACTAGAATCAGACCTAAGACTTACAAAACACCCAGGCACAGGGCCTCTACCCTGTACTGCACCAGAATGGCGTGGAGAGCTTTAAGAAAACTCGTTGCCAACCTCCTTGATCCCTCCGCTCTGGAAGCTGTCTCTCTGAGTGCAGCCAAGGTATAGGTTTTTGTGATAGAGCTCTGAGTGTTTTGGAGGGCACAGTGGGGATAGCAGCCCTCCTAAGAGAAGCCAACATACAGCTTGAAATGTGATCAAAAGGTGATCAAAATGTACAGTGAATGTTTGAAAAAGATTCATTACAATAAAAGACCTAGTGCCACTAATCCCCTTTAAAATACTCCCTGTTTCTTCAAACACATGTATCCCATCATTGTTGCCACTTTCTGAAGCCATTCTGGACATCCTCTTTTGTGAGTGTTTTTATAAGCTGTAATAAAAAATATGGTGGATGCTGCTGTGTGCCAAGTACTATCTAATGGAAAGGCTGGCTCTTAAGAATTTTATGGTGTATCTTCAGTCACTTTTTAAAGTTAGATCTGGTACCATTCAGCTTCTGATTCTTCTCCAAAGTCAAAATGACCATAAAAGGTAAATGTTTTGAGTTGAGTCTGAACATTGAGATAATTACGTCAGTGCAACTAAAGACACCCATGAAAGAGGACTTCCAGAGCTGCTTCAGAACATGGCAAGCATGGGTGATAAGTGTGTCCAAAGCCACAGGGAGTATTTTGAGGGGGATTAATGGCAGTGTGTTTTTTATTGTAGTAAATTTAAAAAAATGTAAGCACGTCCTGTATGTTTTGCTCATACCTCAGCTGGGCTGGGCTGGGTCTGGGCTGGGCTCGCTTTCCTTGCAGTTGTTCCTGGGCATTCCAGCCTCAGATGTAATTTCAGGACTTGCCTCCCAGAATAGACTATGAGCTCGGGAAGCCTGGACTCTGAGGGTCCTTTCTGGCTTCCCTCTTAGGAACCTCAGGGTAGAGGCTATTAATGAACACTGGTTATGCCTTTGTTCTTGTAATAATTAATTAGCTATTTATAAGTGCCTGGTGTAACTGGGCTGTGGCAAATAGTTTTAACTGATCACATGTGTGAATGAGCAGTGTCATTTCCTACAGCATTTGATAATCTGTACCTCTCTTCTGCCCTGACCATTTTCCATTCCTGTAATACAATTATTTATATCCCCTTATTCATACATTTAGTTCCCTGAGCAAGCCTTTGAGTACCTACTGTGTGCCTGGAGCTGTTCTAAGTGGCGGGGAAGCATCCAAGGACAAAACTTGATCCCTGCTGCTTTGGAGCTCAATGTTTTATTTCCTTGAAGGCCAGATCTACTGTGTTCTCGCCTGCTCAATTTCTGCTTTGCTTCCCCAGGCTCCCAGCCTAGAACCTAGGGGTTATAACTCACTTTCTGTCTCCCTCACCCCTCAGATCTTCTCTCCTCCCATATCTCTCTGGCCTCTTCCTGTTTCTGCCCCACTTCTCCCCTCTGTCGCCTCGCAGGAACCTGGTGATCGTACAGTACTCTCTGTGCTTGAGGAGCACTCCTGCTTCACCTGTCAGGGAAGGTGGGCTGTAGGGGCTTTGGCCTCTCTGAACTGGGTTTAATGTTAGAAGTAATTTAATACACTGCAAATAACTTTCTGTTTCTTTTTATAAACATAACAGGTACTCACTGTAAGGAATGACAAATTATAGAAAGACAGGAATTATGTAGACCCCAAGTACTGCCCCTTGAATTAACAACTTTATATATTTCCTCCAAGATATTTTTTCTTTCAAAAGAAAGCCACTCTATGAAATTTAATACACAAGTAAAGTATATAAAATAGATTCAATTTTTTTTGTGTGTGTGTGTATATGGTGATGGGGATCAAATGTAGGGCCTTGTACAAAAATGCAAGAGCTCTAGCACTGATCCACAACCCCAATCCAGTGCATAAAATAGAAACGTATGATTTAACACAGTGGTTTTCAACTAGGGTCGCTTTTGTCCGTTGGGTAGAGGCCAAGGATGCTGCTGCATAGGTTACAGTGCACAAGAAAACCCCGCGGCATTCATCATGAAGATTTATTTGGCCCAGAATATTAACAGTGCCACGATAGAAAAATCTTGATTTAATGACCACAGTGTGAAGTGAGCCACAAGGTCATATCGCCCACATCAAGGAACCTTGCTAGCTCCATCTTCCCTTAGAATTACCTAGACCCTTTTCCTTCCTCTCTAAAGGTGTCCCCAACCCAGATTTTTCTCCCAAATGTATGCATATTTGTATTTTTACTTCAAGAGGTATTTTCTATCAGGACATAGTTTATGTAACTTTTAAAGATGTCTGTGTAGTATTTTATTCTAAGGATTCACCATAGCGGAATTAGTTACCATCTGACTGATGAATATTTGGATTGTATCACTTTTTATATTTATATCCATTTCTTAAATTATACTGTAACTGTTAGGAATATCCTGGTGACTAGATCTCTGTTTGCTTTGGGAAAATATCAGAAATGGAATTTCTATGTCAGAAGTTACATGTGTATTTAAGATTTTGCTGCATTTCTCAAATGGCTCTTCCAAAAGTCTGTACTAACTCTTTTTTCCTATCAGCCAAGCATAAGAATTTATTTTCTTAAAATCATGCTAGTCTTTAACAATTTCTTACGGAGCAAGTAGTGTTCATGAGCCAGGCATAGTGGTGTATACCTGTAATCCCAGCACTCAGGAGGCTGAGGCAAGAGGAGGATTGCTGCAAAGTTCAAGGCTACATAGTGAGTTCAAGGCCAGCCCAAGTTCTATAGGGAGACTTTGCCTCTAAAAACCAAAACCAAAACAAAGCAAACAAAACAAACCAAATAGTAGTCATGATATTTCAACATTACTTATTAACATTCATTTCTTACTAAATTGTTTTTTCATTTGCCCATTTTTTGAGTAATGTTTCTCCTCTTAATTAGGGGCAAGTGCTCTTTACATACAGTATTAAGAACATTAACATTTTTGGGCCAGGGATTTAGCTCGGCGTCATAAGCACCTGCCTGGCAAGCGCGACATTGTCAGTTCAATCCCTGGTACCAACAAAACAAAACAAAACAAAACAAAAAAAAAAAAACCCCAAAAAACAAACAAAACCCCAAAAGAATATTAACATTTTTGACATTTCCAGTGTCTTCCTCAATTAAGTCAGTTTCTTTAACTGACAAATAAGAACAGAATAGAAATGTGTCTCCCAGCTCTAACTGACCTTTGGGTTAAAAGATCACCCCTCTCATGCATTCCTCTGTGGCCAGTATGTCCATCGGCCACTGCCCTTCCCAGCCTCTTCTTTCAGACTCGTGGCTCCAGTTGGGGTTTAAAAGGATGAGAGTGGGAGAGGGCACATGAGCGAGGGAAAGTGGTGCTCTGCTGGTGATGTGGAGGTTGATAGCTGCCTAGGTCTTGGGGTGCACTGGGTTGGGTCCCCAGATGGGGAGATAGAATGTACCTACCCTTTTTGTTAGGGGTGTCTGTGCCAAGAAGTGAAGCAGAAGCCTGGCCTGTCTTCTCTGCTCTCAGTTGCTGCTGCCTTCTGGTTGTCTGCTGATGTTTAAATTCCTGTCAATTTTTTTGTCTTGTGAGTGTTCTAACAGGGGTGGCAGGAGAGTGCCCTGCATGGAGCAAGCCCTCCATGCATATTTGTGTGATAAAGGAAAAGCTACCTGGACGCTGCCTGCAGGATCTGAAGACCCCCAGAATATCCAAGCATATGTCCTGTCAGCTGGGACCAGAGCCCCCACCCCACCCCTGCACCCCACCTCCTGCCCTGGTCCAAACTTGCCTGTCT
>RJWT010003599.1:0-35963 GCA_004365215.1 Cuniculus paca | reverse complement strand
CTCTCTTTGCATGATTTGTGCTTTTTTAAAAATCATGTGCTTCGTTTTAAGTTTCCAAATGCCTCTTCTGCAGAGTGTACCTATAAATCAAGTTTAAAAAATCTATCATCATTGCATTGAACCACCTGAGGGACAACAACTATCCTGCTTCATTAAACTTTCTAATGTTGATATATTTGGGAACTACTACTTTTGCATTTGTATATGCTTAATTTCTGGAGGCTTTGATTAGAGGTAGGAGGGATTATGTGTCAACTCTTGCAAACCTGATAGTTTCATACTAGTAAATAAATTTGAATTGTATTTCTTGACCCATTTCAAAGAAATGAAACAATTAAAAATATTACAAGGAAAGATTTAGATATGTTCATATTCTGAGGACTTCATTGCCATACACAGAACCTCTTAGAGCCCAAAGAAATTTTCTGGCAGTTAAAAAAGAGAGTGGCAAATAGGAAATAGTACAGAATAAAAGAGGAATATACATTCTTTATGTAGTAATTTGCAACAGGTTTATTCTTGAATAGCCAAATTTGATGAAATATCAACCAAGTACAATATAAACTTTATACTTTCTAGGCCACTCGCTGAAAAGAAATCTAACAGTGTCTGCAAAGTCCTCCAATAAATATATTCTTTTAAAATTTACAATCAGATTATCTCATTGTACTTATTAAAATATTTCTCTGACTGACTCTTTTTTGTAGTGTAATAAAATTATGTAATTTCTTCTTCAGAATTCAGGAAGAACCATAGTTGGAATTCTGCTTCTCATTTCATTCAACATCATTCTTTTTTATTTTTCACTTATTTAATATTTTTGCTCACTACGAGCTACCTACCACACTAACTTGCTGTTTGCTTCAAAAATCAAAGAAATAAGTTGAAGAACATCACATGGTCACTTAGGATAAAATGACTTTCATTTTCTCTCTTTTTTATCAAATTATATAAGCCAAAAAGATTTGAATTTTTTTTTTTGGTCTTCCAATTTCTAGTTATAATTTTAACCTTAGAGCTCTGCTACTGGCATTTCAGAGCAATTTGCTTTACATTTGCAAAGGGGGAAGAACCAAGCCAATTCCATGAAAAAAAAATTTGTTAGTACGATTTTAACTAGGACTGATTTATTTCTAATTTGCCAACTTTCAAAGAGCATATGTGATTTTAAGAAATAAAATTAAACAGTAATATTTTATACACATAATGTTTAAAGGAATAATGTCATTTGGTAATGAGGCTATGGTATTCTGACTTCTGAAATTTTGAATGACTTTTTTACTAAAGGATATACTGGTTTACTGTGTTAATAATAATGAAATTCCTGTTATTTTAATATTAAAATTTCCTCTTTATGATTGGATTTTCAAGTGAGGTGATCTGTCCTTAAATGGCCATGGTGTATACAATTCGTGTGTAAGAGCTTTTTTAAAAATATACTTTTCTGTTATAATGAGGAGTGAACCCATGCAGTCCTCATAATCACTTTATTCTAATAGGCAGGTGTAGGTAAAGAAAAGATTGATACACTTGAACTCTAAAAGCATCTGTTTAAACTTGGCTCAGCCAGTTCTTGCTATACTTTGAAACAATGAGTTTTAATGTCGTTGGGCACTTCTCCCGTTCAGATACTTTACTCACAAAATGAAAAGAAAGAAAGCAATTATGTATGCCTTCAGTGCTTCTCTAACATAAAAGAAAGCTCTTATAAAAGAGAGTGAAACTTTTGACTCTAAGATTGAAAGTGATATAAAAGCTAAATATTTTAATTGATTTGTAAATTAATCAAGTAAAAGATTATCTCACTCCAGAAGTTTTTAAGTGAAATTAAATAAAATTTTTCAGAAATTTCTCAAAAAATTATCGATTGAAAGGAAAAACAAACTTTAAAATGCATCAAAAATGAAATCTTTCAAAACATAACTAATAAAAAATGATGTTTATAGTGAAAAATAAGAATCATCCCCAAAGAAAACAGTAAGAAATATTTTAATAAGGACAACACACATTCTTGGTTCATGAATTGATATATTGAAATTAAGTAGGCTGTGAACTTTTCTACATTGACACAATGATTCAGTCCACATCGGATCAACACATGGGAATGAAGAAGCACTTTAGAGACATGAAGTCTTGTAGACATTCCTGAAAGACATATTGCCATAGACAAAAACTAAAAAAAAATTAATCAAACAAAAAACATTTAAGAGAAACCAATATAAGAATTTTAAGAGAAATGGCAATGTGACAAAAGAGTGAGAATTAAATCACACAAAATAGTCTATCCACATGATAGAAAGCAAAACACAAAGAAAAAGAAAAATGAGAAAACAAACAAGTGTATCATTAAAAGAGTTACAAACAAGACATTGACATAAACATAACAATAGTTACTTTAATGCAAAAGGCATAAATATACTCAATAAGGAGCAGACAAATATATAAAGTAAAATAAAACATTTAGCATGATCATTATTACATGAAATCCACTAAGATGATTAAAGAATTACATGTGTGTACAACTACATAAGATCCACTGTAGCTTCATAATTAACTCCATATTTGGAAGACTTCTGAAACTCAACAAGTAATAACTGAAATTAAAAAATAAGACAATAGAGTTAATTTAATGTGCACAGCATCATACATAATGGTAGGAAAATGCATTCAATTCTATATGTTTGGTGACAGACTAGAAGTTTCCTTTACTCATATTCCGCATTAGGCTAGAAGACCCAGCTAATGCAACAAGACCAAAAAGAAAAAAAAAAAAAAAAAGAGAGAGAATTGCCTCAAACTTACAAAATGCAGGGTTCCTATACAAAGAGCAGTCACTAATACACCTTCAATGAAAATTGACATTTAAAAATCAACAAAACTACTATATACACCTAGAAATAAAAAAAAGAAAAGAATATTGAAAGAAGAAATGTTCCATGTTTGTGGACATGAAGGTATAGTAGTATTAAAATGATAGTTGCTCCCAAATAAGTCTGTAGATTTAAAACCATCACAATCAGAACTAAGCTATGTAATTTTGTAGATATTTCAAAATTAATTGAAAAGTTTGTATGGGAAGTAAAAATTACCTAATAAATAGTGCATGTCAATACTGCAGAAGACAAAGTGAGAAAATACACATTTTCCAATTTAAAAATGGCTCTCTGTATTTTTACATCTGTCAAGAGAAAATGATATTTAGTTTATACATAAATACACACATTAGTGGAGAACAACAGAAAAAAAAACAGGAATAGACACATACAAATATAGATAGTGAATCTTTGGCCAAGGAAGAAAAAAAACAATAGATTTGGTTTTCAAAAAAACAATTTGCTAGCAAAAAGAATCTTATACAAGCAACAACCAAAAGGAAAAAAAAATAAACTACACTTTTCAGAAAAAAACACATACACAAAATGAGTCATGAAACTACATATAACTCTAATGTTTTTAGAGGACAACATAATAGAAAATCTAAGTAAAAGCAGATTTTTGAAGAATTATTAGACAAAACACAAAAAACGTGATCTAACACATACACTGTTAGTTTTATTCCATTAAAATAAAAAAAATTGAATGAGAAAGTGATCTGCAAAATACATTTAAAAGAGAAAACAAACTAATATTGGACTTTAATCATAATGCTTCATACTAATGTTGGTTTACTAATTGTAACAAATGTGAGGTAAAATGCAAAGGTGTTATTCATGAAGAAACTGTGCAAGGGTTTATCAGAGCTAGTTCTATATACTACTTTATTATTTTCTTTCTATTATTCTACAGCTGCTCTAAAAAATGTTCTGAATATAAAACTAACATAATTTTATAGACACACAAAAATAAAACAAAAATTGCAAAAATTAAATTTGAAAAGTAATTTTAAAATAGAAATTATATTAAAAAATTGATTGGATCCTAAAAGTGAGGAATGATGAGACAAGAGATTTGCTACGATCAGAAAACAATGAAAAAAAAATCTCTGAATAATACAGTATAGTAAATTATAATGTGACAAAAAGAGAAAAAACATTGTATTTTACTCTTCTGTACCAGGTATCTCCTCAATATTATTTATAACATATACCTCATGTTCTTTTTCTTTTGTTATCCATTTTACTATTCAAAATACCTAACTCATTGTATCTGAAATTTACCACTCTATCTATGTATATTAGATTGCTACAATCTTTAACATGGTCTACTAGATAACAGAATATTTAATGAAAATCATTTTACAGAATCCCCATGCTTATTCTTGTTTGAGCTAATTGTGGGCTGGTAAACTTATTTGTCTGTGACACTTAGAGTCACACAGTTGGTCAAATAATATTCACTTTTTTCCCCTTACTATGAGCAGTTGCAATTAACAGGATAGCAACAGCAACTTCTACTGTTTCAAAATCACTACTGGGAAATCTGGTGGAAATAACCCATTACTAAAAACAAAACTATTATGTAAGCAGACTCCAAATTTATATGAAGGAAAGCTAAAATTTTGATACTTCATTATTTCAGAATACTATGAAAATAATATATCTGTTCTTTGGGTAATTCGGTGAACAGAAAAGTGACAACATAAAATTTCCTGTCAATCCAAATATATACTCTACTTTTGAGACAATTTCTAACCTCCAGTTAATGTCATAAAAATTTTTTTCAGTATTGTAGCACTCTCTAAGACCAGCAACTTCTGAATCAAATATGTTATGAATTCAATTAATTCCATGGAAATTGTCTTAATTAATGCAACAAATTATATTCTCTAATAACAATCAGTAATTTAAGGCATAATTAGATAGTATTTACAGAATGGATAAGAATTCAACAATATTTATGAAAACATGGTAGAATTTGAATGAGGCACAATAGAAGGCAAATTCATATCTATTTTGTAACTCTATTTCAGGACAAATGTAGTGGTACCTCAATTCATGAATTTAATTTGTTCTATGATTCTGGGAAAGATGGCCAAGCTCATGTTACTCCATGTGGAATTTGCAAATGGAAGCAAAATTGTTCCAAACATTTGTTTGTGAACTGAATTGTTTGCACACAGAAGTGTTTGTGAACCAAGGTGTTACTATGACTGCTTCATTCATTACTAAACAGGGTCAGTGTATTCCAACCATAGGTTTTTTTTGTGAGTATCTAAGAAAATGTGATTCATTAGCAATGTAACACTGGTCTTTATTCTTGAAAAGATGTATAGTCATTCCTCAAAGCATTTTATTCATAATTTTATGTCTACTTGGTTTAGTTTTGATAATTCTTGTAAGTCTAGTAATCTGTTCATTTTTTCAAAATATTCCAATTTGTTGGAATACAATATTTTTCGTAGCAGTTACTATGTTGTGAATTTCAGTAGTGTCTATTGTGATTTTTCTTTTTAATTCCTAACTGCATTAACGTAGGTCTTTTTTCTCTTTTGTTTGGAAAAACTTTGAAGGGTTTATCTACTTTGTTTAATCTTCCAAAGCACCAGTTATTCAAATTGTTGAATCTTTGTATTGAATTTTTAATCTCCTTTCATTAATTTCCATTCTGATGTGTATGATTTTCCTTCTTAAATATGTTTTGGTTTGGTTCTTACTGTTTTTCGAGTGTCTTCGGTTTCATCCCACGGTTATTTATTGGAGTTTGTTCTGTTTTTCTATTGAACATTGATTGCAATAAGCTTCCTTCTCAGGACTGCTTTCTGATGGGTTTTTTGCATGTGCGAGTTAACATTGCGCTGGACAGCGCCTCCCTTCCGCACTGCCTTCTGCATTCTTCTGGTGAACTCAGGTCAAACCTCCCACTTTTCCCACGCTCCAAGGTTCCTCCAACCAGCTGTCGATACGTCATTCTTCCCAGCCATTCAACTCCACCCCCAAAGAACTACTCGGTTTTTTTCCTCGTTGCTTCCAGAAGCTGCTGGCGTTTCCTTGGCGGCCTTTCCATGCCCGCAGTTAAGGCCTCTTTTCTCTTTTTATCTCTCTTGGGTGGGAGGACCACTTTCCTTGTGTCCTGTAGATTCTGGTGCCTCGTAACAGTATTGCCATTGCATTCCAAAAGTTGTTTAAGTTCTTTGATTTCTTGTTTGACCCATTGGGTGTGCAAGAGTGTGTCTGCAGTTGATTATAAATTACCTGTGGTTTCTCATGTGATTGATTTCTAGTTTCAGTGTGCAATGGTCTGACAGTAAAAACGTGGGTGACTCAATTCTTTTCTGTTTATTTAAGTAGGGTTTTTGGATTACTATGTGGTCTACTTTGGAGCATGTTCCATGTGCTACTGATAAGAATGAGTATTTTATTATATAGTACAGGAGGACACTTTCTTTGTTTTAAGGTGTTGTTTCAGCTCTGATATTTCTTTATTGAATTTTTGTTTAGTTATTTAGTTGATCTCTTTGGAATAGTGGAATATTGAGGCCACCTACCATAACTGTGTTGGTGTTTATTTGATCTGTTAACTCCAGTATTATTTATTCTATGAAGACAGATACTCCAGTATTCGGTGCATATGTATTTACAAGTGTTATCTCTTCCTATTGGATTGTATTTTAAGTAGTAAGTAATAACCTTCCTTGCCTTCTGATCAGTTTATGCTTCAAGATTACTTTTTCTGGGTGTAAAATTAATATCAATGATTCCTTTTAGGTCTTGGCACATGAAATAGTACAATCCCTTATTTGAGTTTTAGTTTATAAATTTATAAATGTCTTTTTTGGATCAGATGAGATTTTTAAAAATTTATTTATTTATATATTTATTTTTTACAAAGGAGTTGGATTTTGTTGTTTGAAATAGCCAACCCGTATCTTTTAATTGTGGAGTTGAGGTCAATAGCACTGAGAATTATTTCTGAAATGTGTTGGTTTATTTCCAACAGTGCATTGTTTTTTCTGTTGATTCCTTTTTCATTTTTCTTTCTTTTTTTCTTTTTTGTTGTTCTGTTCACCTCACTTGATGTACTCAATCCATCTGGGTTTTGGTTTCCTTAGGTTTGTTTTCTGCCTAGGATATTCTTAAGTATTTTCTGCACTGCCGGTTTGTTTTTCATACATCTCTTGAGTTCTTTATCATAGCACATCCTTATTTCTCCATCTATTTTGAAAGAAAGTGATGCAAACCAAGCAGCCCTTGAGGTTCCTTGGGTGAAGGACTGCTACAGGATGAGAAAATAAAGCAGAGACAAAGCTAGGGTCAGGTGGAGCCCTTGAAAAGGAACTGCTCCCTCATGGCAGGGGCATTTATTTATACATTTTAGTAACTTAATGTTACATGACACCCCATTGACCTAGCAACCCACTTCTCGGATTGTCTTCAGGCTAGGTGTTCGCTGGGCTGAAGCAGCTTCACATGGCTTGCTGCAGGCACTGTGTTCTTGGGAAGGCCATGCTCCAGCCTTGCATGTGTGATCAATTTCCAGCTTCAATGACTCCCAACAAGAAAGTTTTACCAGATATGCTAATTGGAGTTAGTACTTGCTTTTTCATACAGACTGAAATACTACACTACAACCTATCTTGCCTGTTAAAATTTTTGGTGAGCAGTCTATGGTAATCCTAATAGGTTTATCTTTATGATTTTTCATTTTTCATGGACAACTTTTAACATTATTTTTATTGGATATCTGATATTTTGACTACAATATGTCATGGGAGCTTTTTTATTCATTGTAGTTGGGTGGTGTTTCATAAACCTCACTTATTCACTTGTTGAACTCTTTCCTCATACTTGAAAAATTTCCTCTTATGATCTCTGTAAACAATTTTTTATTTCATGTGTGCTGTCGTCTAGTTTCTAACTCCAATTAACCTTAAGTTGGGTTTCTTAGTGTTGTCTAGTAGCTGTTGGATGAATTTTACTTGTTCTCTTTTAATTTTTAAGGATTTTCTGATCAATTGATCATAATTTACCGTTTTGTCCTTGATGTCAGAAATTCTGCCTTCATATTTGTCATTTCTGCAATTTTAAAAATCCATACTTTTTTTTTTTTTACATCCAGACCATATTTCTTTCTGATAACTTTTCATGGAATCTTTATCTTTGGTGAATTCGTCATTCTTGATTTATGCCATTTCGGTTAGCTTTTCCAAATTTTGGTTTGTCTCTCACATAGTCACACTGCTAGTTTTGCATGATAATACCATGAACTTTAGGGTCATGTTTTCTTTGAACTCACTAAGTTTACCTCTTGTTTACTCAATTTGGTGTTTACTTTCCTATCCATAGATGCCCACTAGATCTGTCTTGGGTTAGTTGAGAGAACTTCAGGTCTTTTAGTTGCCTTGTATTCCTGTTCCTGTGTGTATGCTGAGGGTTAAGGTCAAGTAGAATGAGAAGAGGTTGAAGTTAATATGTATCTATTATTAAGATCTTTTTAGATTTTTTTCCTTCCATTAATATGTTCATGACCTTACTTGTCTATAGATATCATTCACCCCTTCTATTTAATTTAAATGGTCTAGACCCTGTCATTGTGTTGTGAGGAGATAATTACTACTGGTTATAACATCTACAGATCTGATTATACATCACTTATGTGAACTACATTTGCATTTACACTTTCACCCTTTATAAATAACCTTCACAGTCTGTACTACTTTGTTATTAGCAGTTAGTCTGTGATGTGGAAGGAGAAGAAACGGGAAGAGATGCAGTGATGAGTGAAAAACGAGTGTAAGTAGGAGTGTTAGGTAGGAGAAATAACTACATAAAAAAAGTAGATTGGGGGTCAGATTCTGTTAGAGGTCTTTAATAGTTAGAATGAAGTGCTAGTGCTAAGTTTTTTTTTGGTCTTTTTGAGACAGGGTCTCGCTGTGCAGTTTAGGCTGACTTTGGACTCACTTTGTAGCCCAGGCTGCTCTCGAACTCACAATGATTGTCCTCCCTCAGCCTCTTGAGTGCTGGGATTACAGGAGTGCACCACCCTGCCCAGTTAGTACTAAGGGTTTTAAGAAGATATATGTGGGGGCAGGAGTGCGATGTAGGTGGAGAGAGGTGTAATTTGGGTATCAGGAAAGCTTTGGGGTTTTTAGAACTTTATCTTTGTAAGATGAAGAGAGGAGAAAGTGCAGGATAGGACAGAAGGTTAATTCGAGAGAAGCTGGGAACAACTGAGAGAGTATAGAACATATTGAAAAAAGAAACTTGAAAAATTTAAAAAGTGATACAAGAAAAAACGTGAGACAATAATGTTACTACAGGTGCTAGAATTAAAGAAAAGGAATAGGGAGACGAGCAGATATAATAAAGGGCAAGTACATCAAACAAACCAAAAAATGAAACAAAAAACCAAAAATCTCTCAGATACCCAGATCCAACACTCTAATAGAGAAAGCTACAGGCAGTTCTTTCTTGACCATTTTGTTGCAAAGCCTGAGTGTCCACACAAGTCCCTTCTTGCCTTATTTGGAGTCTGATTGCAGGCAGAAACATGTGGACTGCAGCGGTAGGGACTCAGGGCAGACGACACAGGCAGAGGTGCGGGTGACTCTTCAAGTGAGTGAGGCTTGAGCCAAGCGGACTCAGAGAGGAGTTCGCTGAGGTACTGTCTCAACTGCAGATGAGGCTGGGGACTCCTCCTATTGCTATGGGAACTGGAGAAGACACAGCAGGTAGGATATTTCCCTTGTGTTTCTGGGGGTAAAGGGTGCAATGAAAAGGGGGCCCTGTATATGCAGAATCTTCTTCAGGAGCAGGGGTGGCAAAGGTATAGAGTGGTAGGCAGTGAAGCTCTCATTTTTCAATTAACCAGATATTATATTTGGAATGATATGTATGTAATCTTTCTTATTAATTTTCTATCATCTCTTGTCAATCTTGCTCCAAGTAAATGATCATCCAACTAAATGATTATTCATTTAGAGTAAACCACTAGTTCTCAGTGTGAGAGAAGTCAATGTTGAATACATTTTTGTTTATTATCATAATTACAGTGATGCTGTTAGCTTTTTTAGTGGGTAAAGGCAGTGGGTACTTCTAAGCATTCAACTGTGCACATGAAGACACTCCACAGCAAATAATGATCTTCCCAAGATGTCATTGGTGCTGGTATTGTAACATACTGCTAGAAACTTCCTTTCAGGAACCAATCATCTGATGTTCTACTGAACGTTCTGTCTATAGAAGTTGCTTTTCCCAACTGTCTTTCATAACTGTAGTAGGCAACACTGCAACAACACAACTTGAAAGATATATTGATTTATAATTTGTACAACCATATACAGATCAGTACTTTATTTATCACTGCCCTCCCAACAGTTTTCAGTTTATGCAGTGAGTTGAGTTGGCAAAGCAAAAACACAAAACCACAACACACGATTTACTTGGTCTTTGGTGCTGCTGAGGTTCCATGTCCTATTTAGTTCTTTGTCTTTATTATGAGATTTTAGATGCTGAAATTTATGTCTTGAGGGCTCTCCTAACAAAAACATCATAAAGAATATGTAAAAATACAATGTATTTTTGCCTCTCGTTTTAAAAACAATTAGCCAATATGAGTTGCGAATAAGAAAATATATTTCAAAATGGTTATAGTTACATGCAGATAGGTTTTTCACTTGTATGGAAATTCCCATAGACTAAACTTAGAGGTTTCTATTTTTGAAACATTTTGGAAAATACTGAGTCTGGTGCATTAAAGCTAATGTGCTGAGAAGTAGGTACCTCAGATTGAACAGTATGTAGAGTCTTTTGAGATGGGCTGTACCCAAAATATGCACAAGTTTTAGGATTCAAAGCACAATGCATTATATTTTGATTCAAAATTCCAGTAGCATCATTAAGCGGTTTTACTTGTTTATTAAAGCTGTGAAATGCAAAATACCACAAATTCCTTTGGATTTTGAATGAAATATCTGTAAATCATAAAAATTATTAGCAATTCTTAGCAGCATATCTGTAACTATACTGTCTGCCAGCATTATTTATATATTCTGGTGTGCATACAACTAATCAATTGATTTTCATTAATTATTACTTCTTTTTTACCAGGTCACTCATATATCTATAGATGAACATGTATGCATATATATGTATGTAAAGTAAAACAATGCAATGTTCATGGACTAATGCTATTAATTACAAAAATAAGAATAGAATTTATGACAATAAAATAGTAAGGAACTTGAAAGATTGTAATTTTCAGAACATTTTTATCCCAAACAATGTTCCACATTAAATTTATCCGATGAACTGATAAATCTAGTTCCTGTACTTGTCTCTTTTAAGCTATATTGCAACCACCCACTACATTTTCTAAAAACTACGAAAATGTACTTTGTTTTGTGAAATCTTTCATTGATACTCCATAGACTATTAAAATAAATTCAAATTATTTAGTAGTTTTATGATATTCCCATTTCATTTTTATCCTCTATTTGTAGCTTATCTCCCATCATTCCCATATACATATTCCACATAGATGAAACATCGGCCTATTGATTGTATTCATAAGAATACTTATATTTTTATTGAACATACTTGTTGAGAAACTTTGTACAGAAATGAAATAATGATTTGCACACTCCTGTCGAAAAGATTACCACCAAATTAGGAGAATCATTTTTCCTAGTATGTGAATTTTAAAATATTTTTGTTATAAGTCTTTGCTTTCTATCTGCAAAATCACCAGGCATCTTACTAAGAGTAAAGCAGGAAATACAGCTGACAGGTTTTTACTTGCATGAACTTCTTTCCAGCAGATAATGCATAAATTACATTGTGTAGTTGTACAAAGTATGGAACTCTTAGTGTATTTAAGTATCAATGCTAAATTAAGTCTAGAAATTGGGAGAACAGGGTTTAGAAGACTTTAGAATAATTTGATACTATCGTTACAGCTAAGTATGTGATCAGTGGATTGGTCTCACTGAAAGTTGAGGTATTGTTAATTGTGCTTGGTGTATGCAGTATGTGTTTTTTGCAAATTACAGAGTCTGAGGGGACTGATTTTTCATTATATATAATTTGACAAATACTGACAAAACCCAATGTGTATTTAAATTGTAAGTGCTATGAATATGAAGCATAATATATATGGAAATATTTATAACTCTGACTTGTTTGCGTAGTAAGAAGCTGAAGTTTCATGATGAAATTTACACTTAGTATTATTATACTAAAAAATAAAAATTGGTTGAGTTATGGAGTTGGGAAAATATGGAATATTGAAACTTCCAAACAGAAGGTCAATATATGTCAAAACATTTCTGTAAGTATTATGTCTTTGAAAGATCCTTGATGGCTACAATAGTAGCTTCTAACTTTTTTCTTTTCAGTATTCCAAATTTAAAATTTATACTGTTCACAAATGCACTGTAATTTTTATTTTCTGAAACTGTTAAGAAACTTACTTTTTAATCATACATAAACATAGTTTTAATTCTTATGCCTTGATTGACAATTTGGAAGGTGACAACCAGAACATACTTTTTACTGGTAATGAAAAACCACTGTTTCTATCTGAGATATAGTACTAATAGAACACTCTTTGGGGAAGAAGGACTTAGAGAGTTGGAAAACAGATTTTCAGAAGATTGTGACTGAGGGAGTTTTAAAAGAGAAAGCATAATAAAAACTCATCAGTTTAATTTGAAGTTCTCAAAAAGATTGTTTTTGTCCTTTAAAAAAAAATACAGCACTATAAAAAAAGTATATATACTAACAGGAGATTTCCTTAGTTCACTTAATATTACCCTCCTTCAAGCCACATGAAATCACATAAATACCTAGGAAAGTCCTTCTATGTAAGTATTCTTCTTTATATCTACTTTGTATTTTTTCAGGGAAAAATATATCTTTTGTTTTTCACTCTGGGTTATGTCATCATACTATTACCAAGAATATATATTTATGAATCTTAGTTTTAAACTTTAAAAAATTCACTTCTTACAATGAATTTAAAGCCAACTATTTTTAGATATTTTAACAACGTGTTTGTTAAACAAAATGTTAATGGTAATTCATATGTAAGTAGTGTAATATAGCATGGAAAATCCATGTATCATACAACATTCAGTGGCTTTTTAAATACACTGGCTAATGAAACATGTTCTTCAAATTTTAATGGCTGAGTTATGTAGTGAAAGCATAAAATTTTCACTGACAGTGTTCAATAGCAAGTTTTTGCTGTAAAAATCAATCCATTATGATACCAGAATGTACATACAATATTCTTTTCCCTCCACCCCTTTTTCTTTCTTTCTTTCTCTCTTTCTTTCTTTCTTTCTTTCTTTCTTTCTTTCTTTCTTTCTTTCCTCTTTCTTTGAGACAGAGCTCTTGATAGTCTTGAACTCAATATGTAACCCAGGATGATTGAAATTGCACTTGTAAATTCTTAATCCCTGATTATTGGTTATTTTAGAAATAATTTTTTAAAATTGTGAATAACTATAGAATGAAGTTAAATTCAGCAGAAAATTATAGCTTTTAAAAAATATAGTTAGAGTTCGTTCTTTTTTTGTTTGTTTGCTTTTGTTTTTTCTGGCAAAGTTAATTTTCAAGACTCTTCATGGATAAGAACACTTTATCTTAAGTAACAAACCTAGTTGAATTTTTCTTGGGTCTAGATTTTCATTGCAGTGACTGGGGATATAGGAAAAAAATAATGAATCCTGCATATGTGCATTTTGATGTTTCCTAAGAGATGGACAATTTAATTATGCTGATCTAATTATGCCCAAATCTAGTTTGTCTGATTTGATTACAACACAATCTAGATTTTGTGTAAGGTTACTGCTGAATCGGGACTACTTTAATTTCTGCCAAATCTAGTTTGCTTGCTCTTTTCATGACCAAAATTATCTAGCTTATACTTACAACAAAATTAACATTTTGTTACCCTGGCTACTTATCTGCATAATTCCTCTAACCAAAAAGCAAGAAAATATAATTCTAAAACTTAAGATAATGACTAGAATGAGCAGAAAGAACACTGAATTTATAAAGGGCAAAAGTAAAACTTCTACGTCTATAGACACTGGAAAAGTAATATCTCTTTAAAATGCACCTCACTTCCTAGTAATGCAATGTATATTTATATCATTCATGGACCCACAGAGCTACTCCATTTGTAGAAAAGCTATATTGTTATTAGAAACAAGTGTCGGCAGATTGGGAAAAATAAACACAATGGTTTGCAAAGCAGGCATAATTTTTGCAGAGCCTTAGAATTTATTGTTAGCCTGGGGATATAGCAGCATATTTAGCCTGTCTCAACTCACCGTTTCTTAATGTGATGTCTACTTTCTCTTCAGAGAAAGTACAAACAGGGCAAAACACCACACTGTAAATTCTCTCTAAGAAACAATTGCTGAAATTTATTTTTAAAGGACCTGGGTAAATCCCTGCCAGATGTTGCACTTCATCTTTCAGAAAAGAGGAATGGGGATAAACCTTGCAGTTTCAGTTGAAGGTAGCAAGTCGGTGTTGCCTACCATCTCAGGAGGCTGTGACACCTTTGGGGAAGAGTAAGACACATTGGTGAATAAAGATTTATAAATCATATCTTACAAGGGTTTTAAAAAAGAACTGCTTTCATTTAAAAACAGACAAGGTATTTTCAATTTGTTTTTCATTTCGTTTTTGACCTAGAAGCCAACAGAGATTATATTTGCTTCTCGAATACTTTAGAAAATTGTTCACAAAGAAAGGAAACAAACAAAAACTCAAACAAGATGTGGCACTGTAGCAACCTACTAAATGGTTGAGATAATGAGATTGGTATTCTCTAAGAAAATAGCAGAATTAGTTAAAAATTAAAACAAAATTCAAGGAAGGGAAAAAGAAAGTAACAGAAAAATATGTAGTGCTATATTGTTATAATAATCCCTTATTAAGCAAAATTCTTGAGTTCACAATTAAGTTCATACCAAACTGCTCAGCAGCGCTTACGAGTAGCGGTATGTTGGTGTGCTTAATCAGCATTTCACGTGACAAACGCAGTCTGCATGGAATGCCAAAAAACAAAAACAAAAAAAAAGTATGGAATTTCTTCTATACCAGTACAATATACTTGTTACATATCAAAAAATACCAAATAGCTAGATAGCATTAATTAAATGAGAAAATTTACAGAAAAGAGCTCTAAAGCATTTTAATCATTGGTGATCTATTCATCTTTTCTTTTCTTCTATAAAGGAACATTTCATTTCAAAGCAATGTTGTACATGGAAACACTAAAGATGTGGTATATATTATGTACTATGAACACATACTAATAAGAATACAAATTAATAAAAGGGATAAGCTTTCATGTTAATAGCTTTTTCTATGACTATCAAGTATTAAATGAAGCAAATGACCTCTAAGGGCTTCCAAACACGAAAGTGTTAATAATCGTATGAGAGAGTTAGATAATCGTGGTTATAATTATGCAATATTTTAGAAGTTCAATTAAAAGTCATAATTATTCTGGATAATATACAACAAAAGCACAGGCAGTATACCAATCTGGACTCCTTTGACCTTTGAGAAATAAAAAGACGTACGCAGCATGCAAAAAATAATGAATGTTTTCTCTATGTAATGCTGTCACATTTATGTCATTCACTCACACCACACACTACTCGCATTAGTAATTCATAAGAAATGGACACCTCCTCATCCCCCTATGCCAGACCTTGCCAGAGTGAGAGAGAACAAATAGCTCTGAAAAGCTAATTCAGTTTATCATGGGGTCCATTTTGTAGTGAAACAGCTTGGGGAAAAAATTCAGGTATTCTCAAGAATTTTTTTTATATAAACCTTTGCCCTTGACACAGAATAATTTTAGCTTAAAAAATTAACCTCAGAACGATAAAAGAACATTGTATTCATGCATGCTAATCAAGCTTGGGGCTGAAAGAACCAAAGTATTTTTTAAAGGATGTTCTTTTTCAAGTCATTCACTATGAGAATTCATTAACAGGAATTCACAATAAATGCAGAATACTTCAATCTGTTAGATAAACAGAGTTAATTTTATGTTGTGAGTTTAAATTTGTCTGAAGGTGACCTTTATTGTTCAGTGATATATTTATATGTGAGGTAAGTACAAAGCCTTGAGAGCCTTTTCTCTTACATAAATAGTGTGAGTTTTTACTCTATATAGTAAATGATAATAGTTTATTTTAACCTTTGTATGTAAAGTACTCTAATAAGCACTGTACTGGAGCTGTTTCACAGAATCATCACAGTGATGCTATGAAGAGGTCCTGTCTTCTATGCAGATGTCTAAAACAATAGAAAATGTCTCAGACAATGTAAATATTTGAAACAAAATAAACTCTTTGATTCCAAATTTCCTTCTTCTAAATATTACATTACAACCACAATAATATTTTAATATTTCAAATTTGTGGAAGAGCTTCAAAAGTCACACGACTTGAATCAGTAAATCATGTTTTACTAAAAGCCTAACAACCAGGCTGGATGGAACACAACTGTAATCCCCGCACTCAGGAGACTGAGGCAGGAGGATCACTGTGAGTTTGAGGCCACTATGGATTACAAAGTGACTTAAGGGCCAGCCTTAACTGCATAGCAAAACACTGTGCCAAAAATAAATAAATAGGACTAAAACTAAATAAATGAAAGCCCAATGAATGAAATAAAATTTCTTAAGAGAAATAATTAGGAATCAGAAAATATTTTAAACTATATGGCTCAAAATAGCAATACAGAAATCATAAGAGAAGCATCCAGTGTGAGCACAAGTAGAACCCTTCTTCTGAGAAGCACTGGTACCATGTGGCTCATGCTGAAACAGCATGAGAGGATTCAGTTTTCTAGCTGTTTCATATTTGAACGCATGTAGAAGACAATCTACAGCAGGAATTTTGCTGAGATGTGAACTTCAAGAAGTCAGAGTAAGGCTGATAGTGGTTGCATTCTTCTCTCGGTTGGTGGAAACTCCCTTAGAAAGAATATGCATAAAGTTGATGCAAGCGAGACATGGCTTAGGCTATGAGAAATATTTTTATGTGAATTTTTCAGCTAAATTGTGTATACATTGTTTCAACATCTAAATATAATCCGTACATTTTAATGGACATATTTATGGGACAAAGACTTTTCAAGGAAATATTGGTTCTTAAGTTTCATTTGTCAATATAGAATTTCAAGCATACATGTAAATGTAACATTCAAAGACACATTTTTCTTTTGCCAAACCAAGAACAGATTTTCTTTAAAAAACTACAGTGAATGCTATTTTCATTTCTATATCAGCAGTCTTACATCAAGTGTTTGTTTTATTTAAAGGTTTTTAAAAACTTAAGACATCAACAGTTGCAAAGATAAATTACATACATTGTTAGTTTTTCAGTGATAAAATCCTATTTTAGTAATAGTTAATAAAATATAGTTACTATTGTTAATGAAATTTTAGAGTAAGATTTATAAAAATAGAAAAAGTATGACATTTAGGAGGAATTTCATGTTGAGAAGACTTTGGGAAGATATCCATTTTATCTTCATTCACAGAACCTTTGCCTTTTCGTGAAAAACAATGTTCTTGAGAACATTTAATGAATAGAAGTGAAGTAGTGTTTTTCTTATTCATGAAGCAGGTGACAATGCTTCATCTGTAGAAAATACAGATCTTTATTATTTCTATTTCTATAGTCAGTCTTTGGGATTCAACTCATAATGATTTAATAAATCCTCAGCGTTTCCAGAAAGATCTGTTAACAGTACAGGTCGTGCTTTCACTGAAACCAACTGTTGTTTTTCTAGTTTAAAATGTATCTGCCTTTAGTCAGTTATAATAGATGATATGTGATGCCTTTTCAATGACATGAGGTTTTCATTTGTTTCATTTTTGCATAATGAGGTGGGTTCTTGAAGTGTTTTTCCTTCAGAAAGTCTTTAGAGAGCAAACTTAGTAGAAAGAGTAAGAATCACAACAAATTATATTGCAACTTAAATTATTATTACTTTTCTATTTTGGTCATTTCTTCAATAAAGGAGAAATTCAATAGACTGTTGAATGTACTATACATTGTTACCAAAAATGTTATACCAAGTACATAAACTACTCATTTCCATAATCTTTCTTTCATCATCATTCAGAAACAAATTTCTACATGTCAAAACATGTGAAACCAAAAATAAATAAAAAAATATAAAGAATCTGACATATCTAATTTATTCCATTCATTCATTTTCCCAAACTGGAAGATCGCACAGTTTCAGATACCAATCATCTTTCAGTCAATTCCCAATTTAGTACTAGAAATACGTTTTCAAATGGATCATGCTATTTTTACATGTAAAAATGTGAATAGTACGTTAGAACCTTATTGTATACATGAAAGTGAACTTTAAATTTGAGGTCTTGCCAGATGTCATGACCTATGCCTGCAGTTTCAGCATTTGGAAGACTGAGGCTGGAGGATCAATGTGAGTTTGAGGCCAGCCTGGGCTATATAGTGAGCTTAAAGATAGCATTTTGTACTGTGTATTAATAGAGAATAGTATAAAAAGGAAAAAAAGCAAGTAGAATCAATGAATCCCTGAGAAAAGACTCAAAGATGCTAGGAGAGATAGATAGAAGAGAATAGATAAACGGATGAATGAAAGAATGGATAGCTGGACATGTGGACGAATAGATGAGCTGATGATAGGCAGATAGATAGATAGATAGATAGATAGATAGATAGATAGATATACACATTTCTGAGTATCTTGAAACCATGACTTTCTACTTAGAGTGAAAAGTGCCCACAGGCCTTACAGTAGAAAATATATTGTTTCATCTATGGACAAAGTGAGCATGGCTGGACAATCAACACCAAAACCACCAGTATGTTAAACAGATAGCACTGTCCATCATTATCATAACATTTTGTGTGACTTACACTATATTTGCTTGTTTACATGGCACTGTTCAATTCTGTATTGCTGTCCACACATGAGAATGTATCTGAAACTTGTAATGTATCTGAACAATACATGGCATATTTTTATAATGCAAAATGCCAATAATTTGTTATACTAAGATTAAGAATTCAATTTTCAGCCAGACGTGGTGGCTCATGCCTGTAATCCCAGCACTTGGGAGGCTGAGACAAGCGGATCGTTGTGAGTTCGAGACCAGCCTGGGCTACAAAGTGAGCTCAAGGCCAGCCTGAATGGCAGAGTGAGACCCTGTCTCAAAAACACCAGGGCCAGGGATCTAGCTCAGTGGCCTAAGTGCCTGCCTGGCAAGTGCAAGGTAGTGAGTTCAATCCCCAGGGCCTCAAAAAAAAATTCATTTTTCTAAAAATATGGTAATTGTTTTTATTTAAATTGATACAGTGATGCACATTATATGGACAGTATCAAATGTGAGGTTCTGTGCAAAATGTTAATATGCACATACGATGATGGGGAATTACTACAGTTTCTCCGATGCATATTGTAAGACCCTGTCTTGGAGGCAGCATTTTAAAAATGTGCAGTATAAATCTAATAATTAAAAATTTCACAAAATTACAATGACATCTGTCTCTCTTCCTCTCTCTCTCTCTTTTTTTTTTTATATCAGGGATCGAACTCACAAACTCGTACTTGCCAGGCAGGTGCTTATGCCACTGAGCTAAATCCCCAGCCCCTACACTGACATCTCTAAAGGTAGAAAAGGCAAATTAAATAAGTTACCATGAGCTGCAGAATAAATCCTGATAGACTGAGGTACCCTCAAAATATTTAAAAAGGCAAATAAATGGTAACACATAGGGAAGTAGATCTTTTGCACAGGGTTAGGGGACAAAGTGGCAGAGAAAGCAAAAGGCAGAGGTGGATGATAGAAAGCAAATGAAGATGTGTTCTGCATGTGGACCAACTTTCCATGAGGAGTGTGATTATTGTATACTGCAGACATGTAAACACAAAAATCAATATTAATGTTAACAATAACAATTTCAGAAAATATTTAAAACAAATGAAATTTAATAAATTTTATCTCAGTAAAACCAGCAATGGTTCACCCAGATATACTTTCTTTGGTATATGCTCATTATAAAATCTATTAATACATTAATGTACATTTTAAGAAAACAGTGACTATTGCATATTTCTAATACCTAAGTTTTATATAAGGGAGGCACTCACATTTAATATTCACTAGAAATATTTTATAGAAACAATCTGTATCTGTGGACGACTCATTTGTCGATCCAAATGATTGACAAGGTTATGTTTGAGCAGTTTTGGGAAGGTTATGTCACTTGGACCTCAACATTTGTTTTCAAAATCATGTTTCCTAGTTTTTAATTCTTTTTTTTTTTTTTTTTTTTTGTACTGGGGATCGCACTCCCACAGCCTCGCACATGCCAGGCAGGCACTTACACCACTGAACTAAATCCCCCGCCCTCTAGTTTTTAATTCTTACAATTGCTGTATCAGCTTGGCTCCCAGGATGGCAAGGTGTAGAGAAATATTCTACCATCATCTTGACTCATGCCTGAGAATGACAGCCAGTACAATTTTAAAGGGCAAAACATTTCATCACTTAGTATTTTCTATATACAACTTATATTTGTTAGGAGTTATGACAAATAATTTAATTTCTTAAAAGTGTCATGAAAAGGTTTGTCTTGTTTTTTATGTAATCTACTTAGATACATGCTCTCACTGTATTTCCCAGGCTGTCCTCTAACTCGTGGGCTCAAGATTTCCTCCTGCCTCTGCCTCCTAATTAGTAAAGGTTAAGCAATTTTAATAATACATCACCATTCCTGGACATCTTCTCTCTTTTCTTTTTTAAGTTAGAAAGCATTCGAGACAAACTTTATATTTCTGTTAAATCCTGAAATTGAGTTCAGTATGAGGTAACGCAGAGTTGTTGATATGTGTGAGGGCTGCAACCTTTGATCCAACTATTGATTCTAAAATAATATTTCATTTGTTCAGTTACATTTTTCCTTTCACCTTATACCTTAAGACTGTCTTATGTTCTGGCCATTTTCCGATTCTTACACACTAAATTCAATCTAATTTGTCAGTCTCCCGTGCCATTAAATTATTCCTGAAGACCTATTACGTGATAAGCATTGTGCTTCATGAGAACACACAACAAAGACTGAAGCAAACTCTTGGCTGTCAGCTTGAATCGCTTGGGAGAAGTCACAAAATAAAATAGTCAGTCCTGTTGTGGTAAGGGATGTAAAGAAAAAGAGAAAAATGCAACAGAGGATTAGGAGTTATTTTCAATTTAGTAATAAAGACATATTCGATTTACTGATCTTTAAAATTCAGAAGAAGAATCTAAGTAAAAGAATCTTTGTTGGAAAGTTATTTATAGCAAAAAGAAACAGTAGTAACAAAATCCCTGAAGTAGTTTATGTTTTTTGTCTTTGACAAACAGAAAAGCAGCAGTGGAGAATAGCATTTTTATCTTCCGACAAGTCCCTATTGCTTTGGAAAAGGCAGAATGACTTTCAGTTACTTGTGTCACGAAGAATTTTTCTGATATTATCAGCAACATCTGCAGATGTAGAAATAATTCTTTGAGATATTAATTTTATTCCACAATTCAAAACTAATTTGAAGGATGCTATTAATTTTTAAATTTGTAAACAGATGTAAAATTTTCAACTCTTATAATTACCTGTTTCATCCACCCAGTCTTCTAAACTATTTATGTATCTGTCTATCAATTTCGTATACCTTCAAATTAAGAAACATTTAGCTTCTTCTTTATTTTGTGTGGGAAGATGGCACCTACTGGTGATACTTGAAATTACTGCCAAGTGAAATGATCAGAAAAAAACATTAAAGCAATTAGAACTTTATGACAAATGCAACTAAGTGTGGAAGCAAGATACCCTTCAAGAAGATATAAAAATAATTACAACATGAAGGAACTCTAGGTAAATTCAGGCTAAATGACAGAGTCCATTGTCCTTTATATTTAATATTATTTTAATAATACAATATTATAATTTTCATGGTTTCTTCCTCCCTCAGCATGTTAAAATAATTTGGTTTGGCCCAGAGTTCTCTTTCTCTATATGTTTTTTTTTTTGTAAAACAAGTTCAATACTGCTAATTTTTATAAGAATATATAGAACACTACAAATGGTACCATGAACTATTTTACTAGTGTATTTTACTAGTTTCTAGTTTTCACCTGTGATTTTTTTGTGAATTAAAAAGGATAAATATGTCAATAAAAACACCAACAAGAGCAATGGAAATCTTGGAACTAATAACACTAATGAAACAATAAAATATTAAGGGAATAAGAACATTAATGGAAACTCATGGAAAACTACAAAGAATATGTGTCACTTATGTCACATCTATAAGCCTTTAATGCTTATTAAATTTCATTGAAAAAAGAAGAGATAGCATACTGTTATTCTCGAAGTAATTGCTCAGGCTACCAGATACAGGCATGCAAGATTGATCAAACAGTAAATTTCCCTTTGAGCAGTTTCTTTCCCTTTTACTATATCTATTGTCACTTTTGGATCATATTGACTCTTCCAGGTTTTACACTGGTGAGACAATCCAGTGTTTACACATGCAAGTCTGATTTATTTCACTCATGAGTATGGTTTCTGTTGCATCCATTATATAGGTAAAATGCAATATAACAGCCATCACTATAAATTCCTATCATCTTATTTTGAAATCCTATGATGCCAAATTTTTTTTGGTTTTGTTGTTGTAGTTTTGATTTTGCTGTTGTTTTTTAATTGTTTCCTTCTTGATTTTTATTTTTTTTACTTTAAAATAAAAAAGAGAAGAGTTAGAATTAATGTAGTCTCCCGAAATAAGAAGAATGAAAGAATAAATGAATAGATGATAATATTTAGCACAAGTGCTGAGGTTTGTGTGGCTGAAATATGTTTAATTCAGCACTAAACAGGAACTGAAGGTAAGGAGTGAATCTTATTTAGTCAATGGAGAAAAACTTAGAGTCCAAGAAACTCTGTTTGCCATTATCCCTATGAGAACATCAGAGAATATACTTACAGAAAATAAGGTAGTTGCAACATCACTAGGAAATACCATCTTATAAATATCACCTTGTAAGATCAACTTTGTATATTCAGTCCTAGATTGATAGATATGTTATTTTATGGCACATGGATGCATTTGGTCCTTTTATATATTTCTTCATTGATAATTATTTTAGTTCATAAATCATTTTCCTTCTTTAATTCTTTTGTCGTTTAGTTTTTGAAGCTCTTTTTACACGCTTAAGAGAGCTAGGGTAAAGTTCTTCTCTACCGTTTGCCTTCTTTGTTTCCTTGACACCATATTTGCCCTCTGTCTTTTGAATGGGCAATGCTTTCCGATTGTATGACCTTATATTTTGTAGTTTGAAATTGGAAATTCCAATATTATAATGTAGTTACTCTGTTAATAAGATTTTATTCTGTTACAATGTTTGCTGTCTTGATTCTTGGAGGCTTAATTTGTGTTCCACCAAGATTTTCATTGTGATTTTCTTATATTCCAGGAACATTTTTAAAGTCCACTTTGATTTATTTAGCATTCACTTTTTTGCTGTAAAGGTTTGACCCTTTTCCTCAGTTCTGAGGAAGTTGATTCTGAAGTTTCTGGTTATTTATATTTTATGATTTGTCTTGCAACAGTGAAGTTTTGCAATTTTAGTTTTTAAACATATTAAGTCAATATTTCCCCCTCAGATGACAGTTTTGATGTGCTAATGTTATATTATTACTAGTATATTCCACTATATATTCAAATTTTAACATGACTACATATATAATCATATTGCAATTGTGTTATTAGCTTATGTTTATGATAATAGGTTGACCCTTTATGGTAAGATAAATTAGTTCTGTGTAATTCTACCCCTGTAAAGTATTGACTTACTTAAAAATCCCATTTTTCAAATTTTATGGACATGATTTGAAATCTGAACCCTTCTGTTCCCGAATAAAATGTTATGGTGTAGGGCTGTCTCCGAAAGGCTGTCTCCGAAAGGCCTCCTGTGCTCTCAGGTAGGGAATGTGGAAGGTGACAGAGTCATGCAGGTGCTCATCAAGGGAATCAGCTGCTGGTGAGTTCAGCAGCTGACTGTGCAGTTGGAACTCGGGACCTGACTGGAAGAGGCAGATCACTGAGGGAAGTGAGTCTCTTGCTCCTGGTCTTGTCCTTTTCTCTGTGCTACCTGGTGCCATGCCATAAGCAGCTCTCCTTGACACCATATTTGCCCTCTGTCTTTCTGATTGTGTTATATGGACTTATAATATTTTGTAGTTTGAAATTGGAAATTCCAATATTATAGTGTGGTTACTCTGTTAATAAGATTTTCTTCTGCTACTCTACCCTTCCTTCAAACTTTCCTGCCCTGCAGCAAGCCAAATGCAGACTGTCACCCTGCACCAAAATAAACTCCTCCTCGGAATTGTGGGTGTCAGGTATTGTGTCTCAGCAGTGAGGAAAGTGACTAAGTTATAAACTACAAAAATATTTTCCTTTACCTGGTCTTATTGAAGTGAAAATTAGTGTACCCTAATGACAAACATTTTCCTTTCTAATATAAAAGAAAATATATAGAAAACTGCGTTAAGTCATAGCCATACAACATGAAACTTGAAATGCTGTATGCTTTTATTGTGAGCTGGTTGCATAAATACTGCTTCATATTCATGTTAAAATTTATTTTGTCCATAATCATATGAGAGTTAACTGAACCAACACTTCTAACACACATCATTATCCAGAGAAAGAAAAATCTGTATCAGTATTTTAAAAAGTTATGTCCACAAGTTGGTGTTTAAAAAACAAAACATACAAAACATAGCAAGTCCTTATGTGTATTCTATGAGTCTAGTAAAAATAATTGAAAATCTAATGAATGTGTGTGAAAAGTGAGAATAAACTATAATACCACAAGATGGCATATCAATGCCACTAAACTGATCTTTCTTACAGTACTAAGGTTCTATTTCTCCTTCAAATACACACTGACTTGTGAAATTTTAACAAAATAATAATAAAAACTTCAATGCAATAATAATTTTAATAATATAGTGTATTGGAAAACTAGTCTATGTAAAACTTTTCAATTTATTATTTTTCTAGGATTGCTTTTGTAAGATATACTATTTTTCTTAAGTATGAAAGCATTATTTTATACAATTTGAATATGTCAGGATGTCTCCGAACCCCTAACTTTAAAATGTATTAAATCAATATCAACATGTATAAAATAGTAATTATCATTAGTTATAAATAAAAATAGTTTTCTGTCAATGTTCCAAAAACCATGATGCATTCAGAAATACTGATGAATAAAACAAACAAAATAATAAAGTCAAAAGCAAAGCTGACTGAAAATAGTTTTACATTATTATTTCATTTCTTATTTAAGGTATACTTATTTAAATTCCCTTAGTTGCTGTTTTCATGATCCTATCTAATCTTGAATTCTATGTTCCCTAAAATCTTATTATGCTCTTTTAAAAATATGATGCAAATATACCCTAATGTTAATTGACGAACATAATATAATTTAAAAATTACATTGTAGAACTAAGCAAATCAATAGTGACGACAAGGTGGAGTTGTAGATTAAGGTAATATACAGTAAGAAATTTGCCAGCAATAAAAATTTCTACACATTTAGGAAACAGAAAGAGGATCAATGCTACTGTATGGTAAGATATGCATGGCGTTAGCATAGTTGCCAAATGAGGCAGGCTATTTAGGAAAGCAATTTTATTCCTAAAAAAAACACCTCACTTATCCAATGGGTGTTAGAGAATATTTACAATTTTCAAAGAAAGAGTTATTATACTTCAGTTTAACATTCTGTGCTAACTGTGATTGTCAGTGAAACTGGATAAGAATTCCCGAAGTCGTGACAGGATCGTGAAGGTACTAAGCTCATCAATGAGTTAATCAATTGATGACTCCAGAATTGAATGGGATACTAGGATGTAGGACTTAGAGAAAGTGGGTTACAGTGTGATGATCCCAGAGATTATATATGGTTCCTGGCAAATTCTTTTTTGAGTTTTTCCCAGCAGCCATAAGAAAACCATTTTTCTCTGCCATACCTTTATCTCACGACATTTCCATTTTAGAGCCGGCTAATCAGGAACTTACTCCATGAATGTATTCTTCGTTAAATTCTTTGTCAGGTACTTCTCTCTAGCATTGGAAAAGCTAACTAACACACACACTAAAATATCAATCTCTAAGCTTTACAGCAGTGTAAAAGAGCAGCATGTGGTTGGTAGAAATCAGTGATATTTTCAAATATTCATGATAAAACATAAAACCTAATTAAGAATCATAATGGGAAGTGAAGAAGGAAAGACTGTCTCAAATATAAAAGCAGTGTAGATGAGTATGTAAATTCTAATCTAATCAATTATATCAAAAGCAAGTATTCGTTGATTAATCAATTTACTTGAAAACTATATTATGTCATCCATAATATTTAAATGTGTGGAAGAAATGTTTTAAACTTTGAGGTTACAATATTGAAAGAAAAAAAAACAAAGTGCCCAGCTTTACAACACTTACCTAATACAGGAAATCTATATCTAACAATACAAAACCCAAACTTAAACATATCTTCTAATGGTTGATTGTAGAAACAACATAAGAGATTATGAATAAAATAAGAAAGTGAATAAGAAAGGATACTATTTGAATTTTAGTTTGTCATGTGTTTATTAAGGCAGTGGGAATTAAAATTGTGAAACCATCCAAGAGAAAAAAGAAAAGATGTTTTAGATATATTGCAAAGGTGAAAGTTGGTAGATGGGAGTGAAAATGGGGAAGTTATTAATAAATAACTTAAAACATTTAATAATTTAGGAAACAGTATTATAAAGACATTGGATATACAGAAGTCAGGAAGCATGACCACTTCTGAACAGAACTTACCACCTAATGATGGAGTTGCTACATGGAAAAATATAAACAAATAGAGACAAACATAAATACCTACAATTGTAAGGAAGGAGTAAAGAAGAAGGTAAAACTACTCATGCAAAGGTTTCATGCAACAGCCTGTTCTATAACAATGCCATTAACGTAGAAAAAAATATACTGAAACACTTATTGATGGTCGTGATGGAAGGAGGACAGAAATTAGCACTGCTCCTGGCATACAGAATTTGCCTTAGTGTGGAATTACTAAGAGAATCTTCCAATGGGAACAAAGTCTTAGAGAAAAAACATACAGTAGTAAATATTTTCAGTATGGAATATAATCGAGTGAGGCACACAATCTTATTTGATGATAATGAGAAAAATGATTCTGGCTAAGAAATGTGGGAAAGTTTTCCAGGAGTACATGGCAATGAATATAGGACTTCAAGAATGAGAAAGATGGGATAAGTCAGACACGCAAGTTAAAATATTAAGTGGTTTGAGGAACCTAAACTGTAATTAAGGAGTAAAATAAAGGCTAGATAATGGAAAATAAATGTATCTTCTGCAAAAGGAAAGTAGACCAAGATATGGAGGGGAGAGGATTAAAATGTGTGATACCACTAACATGTCCTCATAAAAGAACTAAACATAAAAAAAGAACAAGTAAGTGCTAAACAGGAGTATGGTGTGGAAGAGAATTATTCAAGCAGAGGAAATTGCATACACACAGAAAAGCTTTTAAAATTATCGTTAAAGGGCTGTTTTAGAAGTAGGAAACAGTATATGATTATCCTACAAATTTAGCCAACTAGTGTGGACTCTCTTTCATTTAATCAGTGATTTTATATTTTCTTCTACTCAGCATTGTATCGATAATTATACACAAATGTATCTTGGGTCATAAGAAAAATGAAAGGGGAACAAAATCTTATTTCTAAGATAGGGAGCTTCATTATAGTACATTAATAGAAACCTGTAAACTTCATCAATTAAAAAGTAACAAAATTTACTTAGGTCAGATTCAAGTAATAGGGTTTTTAATAAGATGTGATTGCCTTGAGTTATTATGGTAAATATCTTCTTGTGCTAAAATACCAGGAGAAAGTTGTCCATCATAGGAAAAGAAAGATACTCACTGAATACGAGGGAAAAATAATCAATAACTATATGTATGATAATTTCTTGCTGCCCCAAAAGTTATAAAATAATATGATTAAACTGGATAAAGTTTTCAAAAAAAATATATAGATAGGACAGAGTATGATAAAGAAATGACAATAAGTATTCATTTATACATACAAAGTGTACCAATGTATCACAGTTTCAATGAAACATCAAAATGAGACCTTTTAATGCAAAGAAATGGTCATAGGGTAAATATTGACACTGAGGTGTCCGAAAGGCATTAATTTTCTCTCTGCCTTCCAAGGCAAAGGGCAGAAAATGCATTGATTTTGCATTTTCTTTTATTTGAACATTGTTTCATACTCCACATTACCAGATCCACCCTAATTTAATTCTTGTCTCTGTGTGTCATTTCCACAAAGAGATCTATACTTACAAGCCTATCTAAAATAACCACCCCTCATGACTAATTTTGCCCTAATTTTCGTCATAATGCATTTGTCACTTCCTAGCATTACAGCATGTGTGTTACTTTCTGAGGTTATTAATCTAAGTTAGTATACCGAAATCTGTGAAAGAACAGCAGAATGATTAGATAGCAAATATGATATCATCATAACCAGTCCTACAGTTATTAAAAAAAGAGTGCTATTAATTCCATATTAAAATACTAAGACCAAAATTGTTTTCCTTCTGTTTGAAAAGGAGAAAATATCATAGCTCAATCATAAATAATGAGTTCATAATATGAAATTAACCTGCATTTGTCCTTTGTGTATTTGTCAGTTTTAAATTATTTTGATGCTCAATGACTACAAAGCCTGAATTCATCTTTGATTTTACACTGATTTTTAAGTAACAAGATTCTGTGAACTCTCTGAAGGTTGTAGCATGTGTAAGTGTTGGCTGAATAGAGGCGCATGTAGTATTTAGAGCAAGTGGCGGTGTGTGTGATTCATTTGTGCTTATACCCTTTTGACATTAGCACAGACTGAAGGAAAAAGAGATTATTGTTTTGATTTGAATTTCTACTGTTCAGTTGAGTAAAGTGTGTATTCTTCTGTTCAAGATAGACTTGTGTTTGTTACTGAATGATACCTACATTTAATAATTACAGATATTTATAAGAAGCCACAGATTCTTTTTTCAGTATATTGCTGCCAGTCTCAGGGTTTTCATTGAATTCTGCTGCAGTATTGGGTTAACAAGCTTCTACAATGAGACTCTCGCAGGATAAATTTAACTAGTGTCTCAGGTTTCCAGGGAAAACACCCAGAAGCTAAACCATTAAGGTAATTACAGGGAAAGAGAAGTGAACTGAGGCAGATTGCTACAGCAAAAAGTCGTAGATCTAACTTAATTGAATTTTCTGAATAATAATAAAAAATTTGCGTCAAGCGAGACACAGAGAGGAATTTTAAGTCAAGCCTGGAACCATGGGTGATACCTCATTATAATAGAAAGCAGGAAGTAAAACGATTTGAAAGGGTTGGACAGAACACATTTGCTAACATATAAATAGCATGAGTTTTAAAAAGTCTTAATCACAGTTTTGAAATATTTCAATACAAATAGAGATATTACTATCTCTTGGCCAATTTTTAAAAGTATGATTAGTGTAGATTCAGTTTTCTGCCAAGAAATGAAGTGGTACACAATAAGTAATTATTTTTCCTTAATTATATTGATTATTCTAGAAGATTAGCCATAATTATATGCAGGTTGATGTTATGCTTGATGTATATGAAAGAGGCAGAACAGCTCATGTCTGAGTATTTTATATCACTTTAAACTCCTATTTCACTCCAGAAATCCCTCCATATTTCTCTTATTATAATTCAGGTACTTCATTATATCTGCATTTATTGTCCTTTTAAAATAAAATACAATTCAATATCATATTTAAGCACATTATTTATAAATATTTTCTTTATTTCAAAAAACCACCTTTTTACTAGATCATACAGAAAATTTGCTATGAGGCTGTGAAATTTCTTTAATAAATTTTTTCTGTGCATTAGCAATAGATTTGAAAAATCAAAGATAATTACTTCTAGGGATTTAAATCTATCTGTTCAATTTTTACATTTATCATTCCTATTTAGTACTGAAATTATAATTTGTATAATATCACCCATAGTATAGATTATTTCATTATTGAGCACAAATAAAGAAAAAGCATAGGCTTCTTATGATAGTATTAGTTCACTCCATTTGATTGCAGTCAGCATCTTCAGCCACCACCATCACCAATGTCACCTTTACTGTAGTGTTCGAGAACCTGTCACATAATGTAAGTGAAAGTGATGGGCTCCTACCTAATGGAAGGAGTGATTACTGAGAATTTAACCTCTACTGTTTCATTATGTATTGATTTTAATTTGTTTTCTATAACTTTTTCTAGAACGGAATGGATGAACTATTGTAATGGATAAGTAGGAACAGAATTTAATTTCTGCATCCAATTATGCCACCATTTCAGCTAGGAAATCTTCTAGTCATCCAATTTATCTTCTCATAAAAAAATCACTTAACTTTCTAAATCTCACAATATGAAAGCCCAGGGTATTAGTGAAGGTTACTAAGTATATACAAGAAGCACACTTTATATTACTTTGATGTAATAGGTGATTAAAAATTTATTTTCTTCAAGCTCCCACTTTTACCTTCTTGAATAAGATTTACAAGGGTGCTCAAAAATAAATGTCCTAATGTATAAACATTTGTCTTCACCTTTCAAAATGGAATAATTTTCAGAAGTATACATATATAATCTCTATATTCTTTTTTAATATTTTGAAATTCAAAAGACTGCACTTTTAAACAATTTACTATTAATGTGTTGACCAATGTAGCAAAAAGATGTTTGATTATTTTAAAAATTATTAAATAACTTTTTCATGAAATTTCTAGTATTATAACAACAACTTGTCAAATTTAAGCATATTTGAATGTGAGAACACCTACTTGAAACTGAAATAGTATAGTTCTGTATATTAATTTAAAAGGTTAAAAAATGAAAATCTTTCTTTGTGCATCCACGTTTGAATTAAAAGAAGATAATGGAAAAGCTAAAAAATAAATAAAAACACAATTAAAGTAAAACACATTATCTTTAATAATGGGATTTCCTTTAGAATAGCTGCTGCACAATTCAATCACACATCCCATCATTCCTGTCATCTTCTGAAGAAGTTCTGAAAGTCCTCTTTTGGTAGTGCTTTCATGAGGTATGATTAAAAATAGGACGAATAAGGCTACACAATGCTGTCTAATGGAAAGACAGGCTTCTAAAAACTTTGCAGTTGTCCTCATCCACTTTATGGAATGAATCTGGCACCATGGAACTTCTTATGCAAAGTTAAAAGTGATCATAAAAGGGAAATATTTTAAACTGACTTGGGAAATCAAGGCAGCTATGACACCTAAACTAAAGACACGCAGGAAGATGTAGATGATACCACACATCTATATAAAATAGTCCAAATCTGCAACACTGACAATAAAAGCCATAAAGAATGTAGGGCACAAGGAACATTCGTTCATCACTTATCCAAAGCCAAATTGGTGCAGTTACATTGGAAGAAAACTCACTAGCTCTCAGAAATATAAGTGGATTTTAATACAACAATTCTTATCCTTTGTATTTATTGAAAGTCATTGAAGGTTCTTCCCACATCTGCATAAATATGGATGTAGCTACTTATCATTGACAGAAGTAGCAAATATGTCTTTTGAATGGTTAATACATCAGTATCCAGATATTGAAATAATATTTGGCACTAAAAGATATGTGCTATGAAACCATGGCAATACATGGAAAAATCTTAAGCGCATATTTCTAAGTGAAAAGAAGTCAATCTGAAATGACAATTGCTAACTTCTGGAAAGATGGTGGAACAGTAAGCAGCAGAGTAAACAGATCTCTGAGAGAAATAGTTCAGATTCTGGAATGCAACATCATGGAGAGGACAAGAAGGAAGGAGGTGGGTCCCCTGGACCCAGGAAGAATCTAAAATGTGAATCGAAGACCACAGAGAGAGTAAAAATAAAAACTTAAATGAAGAAGAAGGTGGTAACTGGCAGCGCTTTAGCCTTGAGCCAGAATCACCCTGCGAAAGGAACTGTTGAGCCTGGGGATGCACTGTCGCTGTAGTGGTGGCTGCTGGTGACCCCAGAGGTCTTTACCGAGAGGCACAGCAGCAAAACAGAGTGGTGGAAGCAGAGGTCTGCACTGGCTGGTGGTGAGTGCAGGGAATTCAGTTCTCCCATGGGAAAGAGCAATTGGCCAGGAGCCATTTTGGAGTTGGGCAGGTTAAACCCTCGGACAGGACTGCTGCCTGCTTCCAGCAACTCCAGGTTGGGCCTGAACCCACGGAACTTACTTGGACTGACTCCTGCTCCCCTGAGTGTTCCAGACAACATCTAATAGGTTCCAAACCAGCTTAGATCCACAGGCCCTGGCTGGCTCCACCCCTGTGCAAACTCCAGTGGCCCTTGTGGGCTGGTACTCAGCTCAGTGCAGAAGCACAGGCACCCACCATTAGATGTCTGTAGCCAGCACTGGCTAGAAAAGCCAAACAGTCTTGCTTCAGAGAAATTGTAGCCAATGCCGGAAGTGGCTGGTACCCCACTACCCATGTGTATGGAAGAAACCAAAAGTATGTCAAGATGAAGAAGCAAAAGGCCATCTCTGGCATCCAGCCCAAGCAGCTCAAATCCAGGAGAGGTAAACACAGAAGAGATCAGGAGTAGCACACCTGAAATGTCAACTGAAGTAATGTCAACTGAATTAAAGAAACAACTTCACAAGGCTAGAAAAGAAATTAGAACAGAAATACTATCTCAGGTAAAAGAAAAAATGAAAAACATAATAAAAGAATTACTAAGCACCTCTAAAGAAGACACAGACCATAGGAAAATGGGGGAAATCATGAATGAACAATATAAGAGAGATTTCAAATGCAGGAGACAGATTCAAAGAGATATCCAGAAAATTAAAAACTCCATTGAAAGCTGGCAAAATGACTTGAAAGAAACTTAAGATAGACTTTCAAACCTTGAAGACAGGTTTCAGCTAGCGATTGTGAAAGGAAAGATCTCTTAAAAATAACAAGGCTCAGGAAGTAACAATTCAACAGCTGCAAGACAGTTCAAAGAAACATAATTTAAGAATAAAAGATGTGAGTGAAAAAGCAGAGGTCAAGACAAATGACATCAGGACCTTATTTATAGAAATAATTTCTGAGAACTTCCAAAGTGTGGAAAAAGAAAGTGACATTCAAATAAGTGAGGCATATAGAACTCCCCCTAGCCATAACCAAAACAAATCTATACCCAAACATATAATAATCAAGATCCCAGAAATTCAACTCAAGAACAGAATATTAAAAGCTGTTAGAGAAAAGAAACATTACCTATAAAGGAAAACCCATCAGAACCACAGCAGACTTCTCAACACAAACCATCAAGTCAAGAAGAGGCTGGAGTGAAGTATTGCAAGTCCTGAATGAAAACAACTTCCAACCCAGACTGATATACCCTGCAAAACTTTCTTTCAAAATTATGGAGAAACAAGATACTTCCATGACAAAGAAAAACTGAAGGAATTCATGACCACCAAACCAACCCTACAAAGAATACTAAAGGACATTCTAGAGGAAGATTAAAATGTCCACAGTCTCAGGAACAATGGCAGAGGGGGACCATGCAGTGGGGGCAGTCGATTGAATGGAGAGGAAAAATAGGGAGCCAATGGAAGGAAAATAGCATGGCAGAGATAATGCAGTGCAAGAGAGCCATAACTATTAATGTAGATGGCCTCAATGCACCAACAGAAAGAAACACAGGCAGAGTGGATCAGGAGACAGGGTCCATCAATATGCTCTATATAAGAAATACATTTATCTAGAAAGAAAGTTCATAGACTGAAAGTCAAAGGAGAGAGAATAATGCCCTATATGACAGGGAGCCAGAAAAAAAAAGTGGGGGTAACTTACTCATCAACTGCAGAATGGATAAGAAAGACATGGCATTTTGTGTGGTGGAAACCTACTCAGCTATAAAGGAAGATAAGCTCAAGGCTCTTGTAGGTGAATGGAGCAACTTGAGATCATTCTCATGGAGGAAATGGTTCAGTCACATGGGTGAATTTCATTTTGTCTCCCTAGTATAACAAATTAAGGGAGTTAGTGGGATCCAAAATGCACAATACTTATTGGGAAAGCAAAAGGGGAGAAATTATCTAAAAAGGGAAGGAAGTGACCACTGTTAATCTATTATCATGATTTGAAACTCGTATTGTCTTTATTGTTCTGATTAGTTTCATTTTATTCTGATTTGTTTGATTTTATTATACTTGATGGCATGGACAGCTATTTCAAAGATAATAAAATATATAATTGCAGGCATCGAGGATGTCCAAATATCTTGTTTAGAAACCCTGGATTGCTTTCATTGTTTTGTTTTGATTGATTTTACTCTATTCTGTGTTGTTTGATTGTAATATGTCTGAAGGTGTAGGCAACTATTCTGATGATAACAAGAAGCATTATGGTAGCCATGGCTCTTTTACTAGTATCTTGAAGTTCTGTATTGCTTTCATTGCTTTATTCTGCTTGTTTTGTTTTGTTTTGTTTTTACTGGTTTTACTTTGTTCTATTTTGTTTAATTTTATTTATTCTTGATGGTATGGCAGTTATAGTGAAGATAACAAGAGGCATTTGGTAGCCATTACTGATTGCCTTTTACCCTGTTTAGAAGTCATGTACCATGTTCATTGTTTTGTTGTGATTGACTTTACTCCGTTTTATTTTGTTTGGTTGTATTCTTTTCCAAATAAATAAAAAAAAATGACAGTTGTCTTAGTTACTTTTCTCATGTTATTAGCCCACAGTTTGTCATCTCTAAGGCAGTAAGACAGGCAAAAAGGTTTGAGCAAAGGCAATCTATTGAAGTCACTGCCTCCAGGAAACAAAGAAAGAAGAAAGGAGCCATAGAGGAAGGCATGTCCCATATGAACGGTTCTAACCATGTCACATCCCTATAATTCAAGATGCTTTTAAATGTCCCACCTATGAGCACATGAGGCTCATGGAGAATGTCTAGATTCAACTCATAATAGTCACATACTATAAGGTATTAACTCTATAACATTCTAGAAATAGAAAATCTGTAAAGGCAGTAAAAATATCAATGGTGTCCAAGGCCTAGGAGCATTAGTAAAGATTAGACAAACCACAAATGATTTTTAGGATAGTGAAAATATTGTTTAATATATTATAGTGTAGGATATATGTTATTATTCTTTTATCCACATTCAGAGCTTGAGTAACACCAAAAGTAAGCTATAGAGTAATCTGAAATTTTGGATGACTAAAATATATTAATATACATTCATCATCAGTAACAAATGTATTATAGTGCCACATTGATATTGGACAAGACTGATTACTTTCAGGGCCAGAGATAAATGGAATATTTCTGTCATCTCATAATTTTACTGTGAACTTAAAACTACTCTGAAATAAAATAGTGCAATATTTTTTAAAAGTTTCAATAATCACAATCATAAAATATATGTAAGTTTAAGGAAATGTAAAATATATTTTAAGATTGTGTCAATTACCAAGAGAGTTTGTTAATTGTTAATATCATAAACAATTGTAAATGAATTAAATTCGATTGTTATTACAAAAATTGCAATTACTGAATTGTAACTGTAAGTGAAGTGAACTCTTATAATTATTTTAGTTTATATTTAGTAAATTGGCAACTTTTATTAAGAGAATGGAATGTCAACTTTAATTACCATACAGTGCAAATGATATAATGAAATGAAATAATGTAAAACCTAGTCATAAGTATTTTAAAGTTATTTTTTATTTTTGAAAAATTCACGAATGATTTCATGGTTTCTTTATATTTTTCATGCTTGTTTTCACTTTTGTTTAAAAGAAATGACCTGTTAATTTTTTATCTAATTAAAATTATTGTACAACATTACTTTAG